>JAVRXN010000004.1:52254509-52543560 GCA_033556935.1 Timema podura | reverse complement strand
TATATCTACTAAAAAATAAAATATGTTCATAATAATCTGTTTTAAGTTAACGTTGCAATGCATCATGGGTCAACTTAAAGTGTGTGAATTTCTGCGCCACTGAGCCAGATTCTAATCTCTATTTTCGGCGAACGTGTGAATCAAGCTTTATGCTTTCCAAGAGTTTTTTTCAGTTCATTTACACTATTTGAGAACATCACTTAGTTAATTCAAAACATACAGTCCACGCACGACATGACAAATGGAAATAATCAGCAACTGATGTACTCGGTATGAAGAGCAGAGTTAGACTGGCCCAATCTGCTTTTAGCTGGAAATGTTGGCAAACACGTCCAGACTAACAAACATTGTTTTTTTTATTGTAACCCATTTAAAATGTATCACGTCTTTCTCGCTAAGAAATAAAAAGGAAATATGAAAAATAGTTCCCCAACAGTTGGGAAAAAGTTTTCCAACATTTGGGCGACTGTTTGTCAACTGTTTCCGAAACAAGAGCAACATGTTGGAAAACAATGTTTCCTATTGAGCAAGGCTAAAGATTACTTTGCCACGGATTGAGTCAGGTACTACCCGCATCAGTGGCCATATGGTCTAAGGCGTGGCTCTCACAGTAATCTAGATTTAAAACCGCCGATAACGAGCAGATCTAGGTTAGAATCTCAGTCAGATGTAGTGAGGGTTTTTTTCCAAAATAGTTTTCCACTCTTCCTTCACAGGAACTTGGGTACACTTCATTTAAATATAACCTTCCTCATTCATAAAACCATTAGCGTAATTAGTATAAAAGTGTATGACCTGAACGGGGACTAAGATGAGGTGCTAAAGAAAATGGGGTAAGGTGGTTGGCCCAAATAAGGCCACCTTAAACTTTAATAATTTTTTTTAAATTTCACGTGTATGATAGGAGTGAAATAATTTTAGGAAATATACTTTATAGAGTTCTGTTAATGTTAATACTATCATAATTCCCAATACGTCCATATTTAATATATACATAATTTTTTTTAATGAATGCAAGGTGGCTTTGTTTAGAGCTAGGTGTTTAAAATAAGGCCACACAAAATTATTGACATAGAAAAGATATAAAAATAATTTCTAAAAATGTTTTAATGGTACAAAATTATTTAAATAGAAAAATATTAGAAGCTCAAAAACCTCTGTAGTTATTATAGTTAATTATTTGGATGCTAATCACCCAATATTAAGTGTAAAAAACAACAACACATTTTCAGGAACAATGGGCACAAAAGAAAATATCTCTATCAGATTATGTCAGTCCAACACATTCCTCGTGCACATACTTCTTGCAACTTGCGCAGTCACATATCAGCAAGACGATCCTGGTTGCAAAGGAAGCAGTACCAGCTCTTAGATGTATTGTGTTCTCTGCGTTGCTGAGTTACACTGATGCTTGGCTGGGATAAATCTCCTGAAGCAGGATCACCTCCCTTGCTGCTTGCATCATCAAACAATTGGTTCCTAGGAGCTTTTGACATAGTTGCGGATATTTTTGTTTCAAACAAAGATTTAACGACTTTTTGAACCCGCGAATTGATAGATTGACGTCGCTGTGTCTTCTGTGTCTTCATCTTTGGTGTGGACAGGATTGTTGATAGGGTTCGACTAGAAGTGTAGAAGTTAATGGTATTTTGGACAAAAGAACCTGCTGGTGTGGATGCAGGGGTTTCAGTTGGTGAACGAGCAGGAGTTTCAGTTGGTGAACGAACAGAAGTTGATACATTTGTAACGGGATATTCTGAGATAGATGACTGAGGAGCGATATTCTGCAAAGCCACGTTCAATTTGGGAAATGATGGGTCATCTTTTGATTTTGAGTTAGATGAGCCAGAAGAAACTCTCTGGGTTCCATTTAATTGTGAAGTGTCCACTGATTGTACTGATTGTACTGATTGTATCCGGAGTAGCAGATACGCATTCAATGTTAGTCAGAGAGCCAGGAGCAAAGGCAATTTCAGGGACAATTATGGGTAAATTCCTGTCGATTTAAACCCGGAGATTAAGTTTGCTGGGGTCATAGACCTTAGCCATACCTTGGAAAATATATTCCCGAATGTGCTGCGATTTATTTTTCTATCTGGATGAGTCATCCAGAATTTCAAAACTTCGTCGTCCCAAAATGACTTGAAAGACTTAAACACTGTTTTGTCTAGAGGCTGTAGTTCATGTGAGGTATTGCTTGGCAAACAAAAAAGTATTATGTTATATCTGTCTACTGCCGAAACAATATTCGCATCTAGATGTGAAGAAGTATCATCAAAGATGAGCAGCGCTCTATCACCAGTGGCTTTGTACTTAGTAAAGTGATCAATCCACTGTGAGAAGGTTTCACATGTCATTCTCCCTTTAAGTGTCATTACAGCTTTTGATCCTAGTGGTAAGTTCTCTTTCCATTCTGGCTTCAGTCTTTGCCCTTTGAATAGAATTATTGGTGGCACAAACTGTTCCATAGCATTCCCACATGTAACAACAGTAACTTTTTTGCATGCTCAGGCGTTACGATGTGAACGCGTGTTACACCTTTACGAGCAAAAACCTGCTGTTGATGGTGTATTGTCAATCTACAACCTTTTTCGTCAACATTATATATATCAAATAAGCTCTATCAGCTACATCAATTTTAGCATAACATCTCTAAGTTTTACAAAGTAATCTTTGACAATATAAGGATTCAGTTTGGAAGCTCTTCCGGGAATGAGATGTTAAATTATACGTTTTGCTATATTTGGGTGGCGTTTCAGAAATAGTTCCAGCCATCGGCGTCCAGCTTTGCGCTTCAGTGTGTTAAATGGGTTTTGAATGCTATTTTCTTTGCAGAACGAATAAAAACTTCTTTTTAGAACATTACTAGTGATGGGCATACCAACATCTGCTAGCCGAAAGAGCCTTCCACATAACTACATCTCTTGTTCCATAGTCAAGACAGAAGGTCTGCCCAATTTTCTGTCTATCTTGCCTGATATCAAATTGTTGCGTAGTGTTCTTCGTGGAATACCAAATTCAGACGCCACACCTTTGACAGAACGCCCACTGTGGATGGCTGCTATAGCCGCTTTCATTTGCTCTCTTGTCCATTGAGCTCTCCGCAGTTTTGACTGCACAGGAGCTATATTTATCTATAATCAAACCATAACATAATCATGTAAGGTTTCATGATATTTTTCAAATTACTTTAATTTTTACACTTTATCTTCATCAATTTATATTATGTTTATACACAAATTTAATTGAAAAGGGGGAAAATAAGCTACAATTGATAAAAATATGGAAGCCATGATGAATGGTTACGGCCTGATCATGGGTTTTATCAGGATATTCTTGGTTTTTTATATATATTAGGTCCATCAATGCTTCATTTTCATCTAATTTACCTTTGTAATATTTATTATTATTATCTAACCCCTAATTAATCTGTTGGTTTCAGCAACAGCGCAGTTTGCACATGTATCACATGACCCTATTCTTCACCCCAAATACATTAATATATGCATATTTGGCTGTTTATGGATGTATCTATGTTATAAGAGCTCTTTAAAACATTGATGAATAAATTACAGCCATTAAAAGCTCTCTGACATTACCGAACAAATTAAAAGTTTAAATAATTGGGATGCATTTAATAAGAACAAGTGGTGTCCCCATCAAGGCCACCCATGGCCTTATTTTGGGCTACTGCATGTAAATCTTTGTTATTCTTTTTATAGTATAATATTATAACATTTATTAAATATTATCCCACATGCTTTAAGAGGATTTTATGATGTACGAATAAATATAAATAATAATATTTAAATGCTACTTACCATTGACTGTAACGTAGAATGTGCACACTAAATATTATAGCAGCCACACTTCATGAACAGCTCTCACAAAATGGCCGAGATGGAGTGATAGCGAGAAGTTCAAACTATAGCCAACAGATACTGCTCTGTTATGGATCTACTGAGTGCTGCCACCTCTGTCGTATTGCATGTATTTCCCGAGATATCGATAGGTGGCCATATTAAAAGCGTGGCCAACCATCTTATTCAGCGTTCTACTGTACTTGGATGATGAATATGTCCTCCTTACCTGTGGTCCGGTCAAGAAGGTAATTGACTTAGTACCAGTTTATTGGGCATACACTAAGTTGTATTGGTGAATGTGTGTGTTCGCATACAAACATATTAACAGTTCGGGGGTGGATTCGAAGGTTTAACGTGAATTGCTTCACTGTCATAGATTAAATTGGAAATTGAGTGGTCTATTTATTTTTTCGCAGACCGAGTAAAGCAACTCCTCTTCCAAATACAGTCCAACTATCGCTGCCGGGACGTTTTCCTTCATGGGACTCGGACCATCAATCTATTTTTGTCTCCGACCAACATTTTTTTCTAGGACAGCACATTATTACCCGTTTGGGTTGTACGACTAACCAACATTATAATACATTATAAAAATTAATTTTAATATAAATAGTTTTCCATTTGAATCTGACTCCGAAGTAAATGTTCTAGTTGATAGGATTGTCGCCCTTAGATTTATATTATTGATCTTGTTTTAGTTGGTACGCAGCCGGATGAGTGCCTCGCTGGATCTAAAACCTGTGATTGTGTCGTTGAGGTAAATATGGTCCCCGTCCCTGTGATTGGATTGTAGTGAAACCATTTTTTCTCTTGGCATTTTCTGGAACCATTCTAAATTCACTGGTTGGAGCTAAACATTTGAGAAAAAACACGGCATGAGATAGAAATAGTCATAGCTTACTGTGATTTTATGTTTAAACCTTTAATCAATTGAAATGATTAAAATATTTCTATTTAATCCATGTAATTTTAAAATGCATGAATTTATTAAATAAATAGGGGACAAAATCATTCCAGAATATGATTCTTATTTCGGGGACTGTTCCTTAAAATTGGTTTGGAATTGCAAATCTCTAGCTTCAGCTGCCAAACAGCACCGTAAACAGTAACTATTTACAAAGTTACACGCATGAATAAATATCAACACGCTTCATTGATTAGCTATTGTTGACCAGGGTGGTCTTAGGGTAAAGTGTTTTCCTCAAGCCTCAGTGTTCGTGGGTTCAAACTCAGCCGATGTCAAGGGAATTTCCCTGTGCGATGAAAATCCGTCGCACATCTTCCTTCTGAGGGGAAGTAA
Organism: Timema podura; assembly: GCA_033556935.1. NCBI lineage: Eukaryota > Metazoa > Arthropoda > Insecta > Phasmatodea > Timematidae > Timema > Timema podura. The sequence goes on along the minus strand of JAVRXN010000004.1, from coordinate 52,538,397 downwards.
AGTCGTCGGTTCTATGTCGTTTTTACCATGTAAAAGAACCCTGGAAGGTATGAAAAAATATCTTTCTGGCAAAATTGGTAGGCTCTTTCGTATGCATAGAAATTCTCGTGTGCTGATATAATCAGTTGGTTCAAAGAGTGCACGCCAACTAAATACCTTAAATAAATAAATAAAAATAAATGAACTATCCTTGCACATTACCCAATTCGTTGTGAGCTCTGTACTATTGCATTAAAGAATCAATGGTGTAGGATTATTCCTGAACTTATTTAGAGTCAAGTGTCAAGTGGTTGTTCCATTTGAACACTGATATTTAGTTAATTTAAGCATTATTAGCACTCCATCTACATCAGTGGGCACGCAGACTAGATGCCAGGCTCATCTGTTCTGATTTGTCGGTGAAGGGAGATTTGGATTGAATATCGGCAGAGTGTAGTGATTGAGGTGTTTTATACTGAAATGTGTTCCCCAATCTCAATTCACGCAAACGTGCGTACATTTCCTCTAGTTTATATCATAATCGTGGCTATACTATCAGTTTGGTTACAATTCATGTGGCCTGGGTGGGTAGTAAAACGTGATTTAAACCAGCGTTTTTCAAACTGTGCTCAGTCAAAGTTATCTCTGGCTCCCGAGGTAATTTTAGAATATTATTTATTTGGTTTTCACACTATAAAATATCATCAATTAGGATTTCCAATTTTTTCAAATCTGAATAAAAGCCATTTGCCAAAGGTGCAGTCAGAACATGTGATTTTTCAATTGGTTTTATACATTTAAAATTTTACCTTCTTTATTAAATGTTCATAATATGAGTGTAATTTTTTTTTAGGGTTCCAGCATATTATATTTTTTATGGTGTAAGGGTTGATTCGATCTAAAAGGTTTGTGAGTCCCTGATTTAATCTACCCTTTAACCAGGGAAAGAAAGTATGTTTTTATCGTGTACAAATAATGACAGCCCGAAAAAATGGTTTGAATCCAGAGAATTTGTCTGTACAGCTTATATAAAATATCATGTATCTAAGTATAATATTTCCATGTTTTATTTCTATTATATCCAGCTAGTCATAAGTTTCTTGTAGAAACATATTTTGTAACTAAGTTTATTTTAAAGTTATGACTATATTTAATGATTAATATTGCATATACACAATATGTTTATATTTAATTTTATAAATGTATTCCAACAAGAAATGAATTTACAATACATACATTTCTTTGTTTTCAGTCTGGATTATTGATGCAAATGGGATAATGCTTATTGCTTCTTTCAACTTCAAGATGGTTCATTATCCAGATTACTATTTTTCAATAAAATAAAATACAATTATAATTGTCATACATTGTATCATCTAAAATAAAATGTTTTAGCAATGTCAGTAATATATCATGCTTTAGTAGAAATGATTCTCCATATACCTCTAAATTTATTGGATGCAGTTGATAAATAGTATATTCCAGAGAGCTATTAGCAGGGTTAGTAGTTATTAGGAGCCACATCAACATTTTTCGACATAAAATATTTCTTTCTTTCTTTTTATTCTTAAAAAAAATTTTGTAAAATAAAAAAGTGGAACACTATTCTCTACAATAAGTGAATTATTCGATTCCTTATACAGTATTCAAGTCAAAATTATTCATTCCTCGCTCCAAACGTCACGCGAGGACTGTACCAGCACAAAAGTGACTGAATATAGAAGCTGAGCAGGGCCAGCTCTGACAGGCCCTCTCAGAGATGCCACACCCAGTGTGCGCTGACTCTCAGTGTCAATCCCCCGATCATCCCACTACTACACTAACGAGTAGGGCCAGTCTGAGTGGGCCCATTATACGATAAAAGTGGTCTATAGTTGGTTTTTGCGTTTATGTGTCCGTGTTTTAGTATGTGATAAGACCCAAGAAGTAAAGTGACACATGAAAATGATTAATTAAAATGAATAAAGTAAATTCTTCCCTAAAAACCTCGTTTTATTCATTAAAACTGCAAGAAAAACTGAAATTAAAAGGTTTGGAGCACATCAACCTAAAGACTTTACATTTATGCAGGTGGATGGCAAGAAACAATATTCTAATGCTTTGTTTGGTGAACAATTGTGGTTAGCTGTGAGTAAAGAAAAACATAGCTTATTTTGTTTTAATTGTTTATTATCTGGTGGCGAGGGGTTGTGGAAAACGGTTGGCTGTAAGCATCTTAAACATTTAAGTAAAATAATTTAAAAAACATGAGGAATATGGAATTCATTTGGGAAATGGATTGAAGTTTAAAACATTCTTAACAGTAAATATTACATCACAGATTCCATGGTCAAAATTTCAGTCTAAAAACACAATAAACAAGTGTAAAAAAATAAGCATATATTATGCAGATTAATAGAATGCTTAAAATACTGTGGTACTCATGAACTGTCACTAAGAGACAGACGAACCCAACTTCTTTTACAGTTATGTCATCACTCGGTAAGTATAATTCAAAACATGTATTCCATTATTCCTTCTGTTTGTATATTTGTTTAGTGATTTTGTAATTCTAGTGATTTTAAAAAATTAGGAAAACTTAAATTAATTTAATTTAATATGTTAGCACATGGTGAGAAAAAAGTCATTACCGGTAAGCTTTTACCTGGCCCCACCAAAAACAAATATCACGCTCCGCCACTGGTGCAGCCTTGAACAGCTTCGCTTTCCCGGCTCTGTACGCCGAAACTTTGAACACAATTCAATGGTATTAGCATAGGTTTCCGGATGTAAGTGTATTGGGATTTTGTATTACTTCTGGTTTAGATCATCTATGTGTGCCGTTTGGGCTATGAGTTTCCGAACAACCTGATATATATATATATATATATATATGTATATATATATATATATGATTCGTAGCTCAGGCCCCCTGCATTAAAATTACACTTTGATTTAATATTTTTGATAATGCAATATATACATGTACTATACAATGCTATCTAACTGCTTATGCTCTAAATCTCTTTTTGGTTTGCATAAAGTTTAAAAAAAAATCACAAAAGTTTTAAACAGCCCCCCGTAACTCCCAAATGAGAAAATTCAATCTATACTCTCAACGTTCATTGGTAAGTTTAAGAGAGCTTTTAATTCAAATGTAAGTAATCATTTGATAAGATCATATCAATATTTATCGGCCGAGCGAAGCTAGATTCTGTTTTAACTTGAGCATTTAGCATTTCATCTGTCTGTTTGGGTTTTTAGATCTTGTTACCCGCTTAAGAGTTGGCTAGAGTTATTGTTGGCCACTCAAAAATCTATCCCTCTGAGTGTTTTGTTAACAATGTAGGGATCTTCGATGTGCCTAGGCTAATCGATGTATGTACTGTACATAGTTTTTCAATCTGGCTATCCGTTTCGATATGACTGTAAATCATAGAGTTTTTTAATTTAATAGCTTATCTCAAGTAGTTTTACTGTATAACTCAAAGCAATCGATCGAGTACCTAGGTCGTTTTTTGTGTGTGTAAATTTTACATATAGGCCTATTGCAAGATTGATATACTAAATTATGCCAGCAAAATTATTATCATTATTATTATCTATGAATATAATGCTGTTTTTAATCTATCATTAATTTGTTTCTTGTCTAACTCGGTCACCAAGAAAAATCTCCACTTCAAATGTAAGGAGAAACCATAGGATATAATATTTCAACTTGAAATCCAAAGAGGAATGTTAAGATTGTAGTAAAGATAAGAACATAAATGGCCAATATGATAACCACCTACATATGAGAGACTGATAAAAGACAGTTGCATATCATGTGTTGTGTCTGCGGATCAGTGTCACTAATTATTTCCTTACAGGTGTACTGATTACTTTATATGACCGGAGCTCGTGCTTATTAATGCATAATAATAGTTTATTCAACATGTATGATAAATATAAAATTGAAGGTAAACACGCCAACAGATAAGTACTTCCGATGCAATTAAATTAGAATACATAAATGCTTTATATCGAACTATATAGTTACTTACATTACTCTCTCTTTATGAACCAACAGAGCGTCAAATGGGTAAAATTAGCAGGAAGCAGCTCCCGTGTCCACACACGCCATGATGATTATACTAATTATGAAAACAGTGATTTTTCCTAAACTAATTGTATGCGAGTTCGATCTACTAACATCAGGCAATAATGTTTTAAAAAATATCCATGTAAAAAAGTGTTTTCCAAACTTTCGCTAGTCGTGTACCCTTTTGGGGTCATGGTATAAGGGGTCGTCCAAACCACGTAACGCTTTTTTCCTACCTTTTCAGCCTCCCTCCCCCCATGTAACACCATGTAGACATTTAGCCTATCCCCCCGTGTTACGTAACTTTTCTCACCAAGAATGAATGTCATTATTTCATAGGGAAGATTTGTGATACTAAAGGAGGGATTCAGAATTAATACGTCTTAAAATCCATTTTAAATCCTGAACATACATGATTTCAGAGAGTATTATTACTTATGGATAGCTACACATACAAACAGATAAGACAGACAAGTACAGACATAAAGACGTTGAGTTCAAATTCCTCAGGTTCATGGGAAAAACCCTCTGCTATATTTATTTATGGATGTCAGGTTTGTGAATCTGAGTAGAGCCAAACGGCACTACTATGTGCTGACTAGGATGGCCTTTTCTTTAGTAGCGCAATCCACATGATGATGTTAAAGTGCCCACATCAGATGCTTGATGCTGGGGGAAGACATCTTTCTTAATACTGTGCATTTTTTATGATAGTCATGCTATCATTATATAGAAAGCTATTTAAATAACTCTAGGTATACAACTTTTCTAAATTATTATTGGATTAATCTACAACTTTACTTTAATTAACTTATCAATACCTAGACTTATGTTTCGTTCCAACATCAATCCTGGATCTTGGCTTCACTCTTGAAAATGACTAGATGGCCAATTAAGCAGAGATTGGTGTTCAAATACCTGCCGGGTGTACTCAGAGTGGCTTTTCCTAAATGGTTTTATAATCACTCTCCATGTAATGAGGGTAGATTACCTCTAGAATTCTACCTTCCTCATTTCTACGCCATTATAAAAATAATTAGAATAGCTACAATTTGACTATACCACCTTAAAAAATGTATACTTAAAAGGTAGAATTTTAAAGAAAATTTACCTGCATTTGCATAAAGGGTGAGGGGGAAACCATGTAGGAAAAGCAACCCTCAGTAGTCCTGACTGGTATTTGAGCCCCATCTCCCCAACATCGCCGTCTAGTCTACTGAGAGAATGACTATTTAGACAATGCAGCCACCATAACGTATCTATAATAGTTGCATTTATAACATACACATTAGATTTATCAGAAGGGAAAAGGTATAGGCTTAAATACACCCACCTTTTGTGAATGATTAAAGATATTTGAAGCTTTACTTTTCATAACATGCTGCTGGTATGAAGAAATAACACTATTGATGGACTCCTCAAACTTGGCTTTAGATAAATTCAGTACTTTTGCTTCTTTCCATGTCACTACTACATATTTTTGATACTCTTCCACTATTTTTTCTTAATATAGCTTTTTATATGCAAGCAATGGACAAGTCTCCTCTTTTTGAAGAAATTATTTTTGTTTATGTACAAACACAAGTAATTATTCACGGTTTATGTAAAAGAATTTGCAGTAGGCATTTAAATTATACTCAAACTCAAACTATACTTATAAATTAAGGCCGCTTCGACTGACAGCTGCTATCCAAACGTGAGGGGGTCAGTAGTTCGGACAAATCTAAACAAGTACCGTGAGTATAAACATATCACTGTCATCCGCATGAAAATATGTGTTTTCTAATGTGCTTGGCGTTCATAGTCTCGGGAGACAATGCCACCTAAGCGAATTCAAATATTGATAAACAAAAAGTAAGTGCTAAACTTGCATTTCAACGCCATAGATATTCTGAAGTTATCCATAAGTATGTTTATCAAAGGTAAAAACATTAACAATAACATTGTTTTTCAACATTAGAATTTTAGTTTAAAACCTGTGTTACGTAACACTTTGATGTACCTCCCCCCATCTGACAGCAGTGTAGACATAAGTGAACCCCCCCCCCCCCTCAATGCGTTACGTGGTTTATGGACGACCCCTAACCAACGCACCTCTTCCAACTAAACATATAATTTTTATTTATTTATTTGAGGTATTTAGCCCGCTCATTCTGAACCGACTGATTATATCACAAGAGAATTTCTATGAGTGAGCGTGAAATTACCTACTAATTTTGTTGGGAGAGGTATTCTCGTATACCATCCAGGGTTATTTTACATATCACAATCTTCAAGGGACTGATGGCTTTACTTCCCCTCCGGAGGAAGTTGTGCTCTGAATTTGTATCGCCCAAGAAAAATTCGTTGACCCCAGTTGGGTGAGAACCACCAAACATCGATTCCTGAGGCAAGGACTTTACCCCAAGACCACCTAAGTCGGCCAAATTTTAATAAAGCCCTAGTGGCAAGCTAAACAAAGTCATGACAACAAGTCAAAATCTTAACTTGTTTATCAGACTTTCTATTGTCAAATCATATATTTTATCACTAATAAAATTCAGTAATACGTCACGTACCCCTGGAAGTAGGTGTACCACAGTCCTGGAAACATTACTCTAGATAATACAACTTAATCTATGTTGGGAGGGATAGCACTTTCAGGAAATTAGTAGCTTATCACGTGACTAAGATGGCAGGCTCAATTACTTTGAACCTGTCATTCATGTAATAAACAATGCTATTATCGTGATTTAAAAAATAATTTTAAATTTTAATTGAGTAATAAGAAATATAGCGCAACGCAAGTTAGTAAACACTCTTTCACACCAAGCGCCATATCTTAGCCAATAGGGGTGCCTGTTTTGAAACTACCCGCATCGGCGAAGGTCGGGTGTACTGAGGGAGGTCCCCCCCCTTCCCCCTAAATTTGTTAATACTCTCCCCTACCCCTACACTCCAGCGCAAGTGTGGGTACATTTTCTATCAATTCTGACCTCCTAATCCTTGCCTTGCTGATGTAATGAAATGTGAAAATTCCAGGCTGGTAGAAACACGTGGTGCACAAAACAATCATGAACCAGAAATGTTTTGGTGGGGTCTGAAGCCCACGAAATGTGGTCGAACACATCAACCAGTTTAAATAACGTGTTTCTTTTCAATTTGGGACATATGTCACTTTTATTAAGATTGATACCCGCTTCGGTGGCCGCATGGTCTAAGGCATCACTCTCGCAGTAGACTAGACTACTGATGACGGGGAGATTGAGGTTCAAAATTAGGTCGGATGTATTGAGGGAGTTTTTTTCAAAATGGTTTTACACTCTCCCCCACGCAAATACCGGTACAATTCCTTTAAATATAACCTATATAATCTCTAAAACCACTATCTTAGTTAGTATATAAGAACATACCCAAACAGGTAGTAAGAAGCTATGCTAAAAAATATACATAGACTGATTATATCAGTACATGACTTTCAGATTAACTGAATTCTAGAACAGACACAGCTACCAGTACCCGGTAGTTAATTTATATACTTGTAAGGAGGAACCACAATTTCATGAAATATAAAATGTTTCGGGATCATAAGGATTCAAACCAGAAAATATTTAGTTCAATAGACGGACGTAATACCAGCTGAGCTAACGTTTCTGGCTGTTTAGGAGCTATTAGGGTCACACTCACAAACAGCGTAAGTAATAACGCAAATATTTTGTTTTTGACTCCATAATTATTTGTTCTTCTAGTTAAGACAGCTTTACGTCAGTGTCTATAGTCCAATTTCCATAGGAAGCGTCTTTTAGAGAATCCAAAAGTACTTTTTTACGGTCAACATTATTTATATTTTACTACATTATTGGTGTTATTTTATAGGAGTTTATGTGACGGCTACAGATCACATGAGTTGACTTGTGAATACGTGAAAGTAAATCTATTAATGTTTCTATTGATCCTATTCGGTGGCTACATGGTCTAAGCAGGAGTATTCAGCCATACATACATACATACATACATACATACATACATACATACATACATACATACATACATACATACATACATACATACATACATACATACATACATACATACATACATACATACATACATACATACATACATACATACATACATACATACATACATACATACATACATACATACATACATACATACATACATACATACATACATACATACATACATACATACATACATACATACATACATACATACACATACATACATACATACATACATACATACATACATACATACATACATACATACATACATACATACATACATACATACATACATACATACATACATACATACATACATACATACATACATACATACATACATACATACATACATACATACATACATACTACATACATACATATACTCACGCCGTTCCCTTACTGGGTAGGCAAGGAACTGTACATATAGCTAAAAAAACAACTTCGTACTTAATCTATCCTCACTGCCTTTCTACACGTTTCCCTATCCTTGCATACTCCCTCCGCTTCAACAACATCCAAACACCGAGTCATACATCTTCTTGTTTTATTAATACTCTTACTGTTTCTCTTTTTAACACATTACTTTGTCTACAACATGTAACCAGGTCTTACATAGCTTACCCCTTCCTTTTGATCCACACAATCTACCTTAATATATTTGCTTCGTCACTCGATCCACACTCATCCTCTCAACATGCCCAAACCAAATTGTCAGATAAGACCTTTCCTTCGAACATTAGACTATAGTTTAGTTTGACACATTTGACACGACTCGCATGGCATCCTACACCTCATACTTAAAAGAGCCGCCATGTCACGGAGCGGTGAGCCTTATCAATGAAGGACGAACGGGAGAATATATAAACGTTTTGATTCACTTCCTGTAGTCTAATTGATAGTATTTCTCAACCGTGCTCCTGATACCTTTAATAAACACTCTTCTACTACCATCATTTCGCCCACTCCGCTGATCATACACGGAACTGTTCAGTCTTCATTTCTTTGTCCAACATGAAGTTTCAAATATCCTTATCGTTTTTAATACTATTGGTGGCAATCGTAGTTATTATGGAGGTACGTAATATATAATTTATAGTTTAATTTGTTCTTTATTTCTTATATCGTATATCTTAAAAAACTCGTTAGTTTTTTAATCAGCGCGTCCTTAATACCTGTTCATACTATACACATATATGATAATTACTAGGAACCGAGTTTTGACTATTTGCCCTTTTTTCCACCTTGAACATAAAAAATAGGCAGTGGGTATATATGTAAACGTATTTCATGATGTTACAAATATAATATTTTAATTTTATAGTGCCTATTATTGCCTATTTTGTTTTTTTTTGCCTATTTTATGAATAATTTCCTTAAAGCGCCTATTTTGGCTTTGGCCCCTCTTTACCATACGGTATATATTTTCTGTTGAAAGAGCGAGTCCTTTTTCTTAGAAACGGTAAGTTGTGGCATACTTGTTGGGAGTAGGTTTCGGAATCGACACTTGTTAAATAGCTTCCAATGAGCGTACATCTTGGAGGAGGACAATGGGAGCAGTGGCAGACATCTTGGAAGGACAATGGGAGCAGTGGAAGACATCTTGGAAGGACAATGGGAGCAGTGGCAGACATATTGGAAGGACAATGGGGGCAGTAACAGACATCTTGGGATGAAACATTATGCCATTGCAAGAGAAAGTTAAAATTCTTTGGAAACAGGCAAATTTGAAATTTTGTCCCTTGACTTCATGTGAGTAGAACTCAGCTTTTCTAATCATGAAAAAACTTATCTCTGAAAATAAAATCCATTGCACTACTCAAAATCTAGAAAAGTATCACGTGATTAACAATATGTGAACCGCTTCGGTGGTAGAATGGGCTAAGGCTTCACTCTGAAAGTAGACTAGACTACCGGTGAGGTGGGAGATCGAGATTCGAATCTCAATCAGGTGTAGTTCCGGTGTTTTCTATTAAATGGCTTTTCACTCTCCATAATCGAAAATGCAGATACACTTCCTCTCAACTCCACCTTCCTAATACGCAATAAGTACAACATACGGTTACAAAATGAACGCGTGCTGAGAGTGGTGCTATAAGAAAATTGTTAATGTGAATTGCTGTAGGTTATAAATACAATATAGGTAACAAAATCAAACTTACTTAATGCCATTATGGTGCCTAAATACCATATTGTTAATGCCTATTCGCCCGCATATTTTAAACATCTTTGGTGCCTAAGAATCCCCTCCCTAATAATTACACTAATTTGGAAGGAATGAGGATGGAAACATTATAGAGATAACCTACCCGCATTTGCGTGAAAGGAGAATGATAAACTATTTAAGGAAAACCACCCTCCATAGAAACGACCGGATCTGAGCCCAACTTTTTAGTTAGTCAAACTCAAATAAAAATTAGGAAAAGCAAATTCTTCAGTTTAAAATTTAAAGAAAAAATACAAATGTTTAAGCTGTGGTGTTTAAGTTAAGGTTCTAAAATAAAAACACACATTACTTTACTTACTTTTGCATTCTTATCGTGAACAAATTAATCAAGTTTATAAAGTGATTCACATTTTAAGGTGCAGTGTTCTTCTCATCCTAAATATAAAAATGCATTGATGTAATATGGAATGTTTGATAAGAACTGTATTTTTTTTTAAAAGTGACATGGCAAGTTTGATAAAGAACCGACTAAAACAGTTTGTAAAGGGTTCTAAATAGTTTTAAAATGATCCTAAAGAGTTTAATAAAAGACCATTTTGTAACGGTATGAAAAGCGTCGTAATAAGGTACTAGCCATAATCTCACTATTACAATGTATCCAGTCTATCGCGAACCTGATCCCCTAAACCAAGTGACAACCAGTGTGGGTCTCGTGTTCGAGTCAAGAACAGAACACAAACTTATCTACTGCTAATCTTATTTTAACCATTCAGACTATATGCGTATATATATATAATACATTTACCACATATATATATATGCGTATAGCCTAAATGATTATATTTTATATATATATATATATATATATACACACACACAAACAGGGTGTTCAGAAACTCAAAGCCCAAACTGCACATATAACTCGTTTGAACCAAAAGTAATACAAAATCTCTATACACTTACATCCGGAAAACTATGTTAATACCACTAAATTCTGTCAAAGTTTCAGCCTGGAGAGCAAATCTGTTCAAGCATGCGTGTACAACAGGTTGCATAAGAGTTAGGTTCATGGCAATACACGCCTGGATATCTCGGAAGCACGGCAGCAAAATTAACAGGATTAATAGTAAACAACACACCAGTCCATCTAGACATGTGAATACGCTCTGAGGGTAATAATTAACAGTCCTACATCACAAAAAGTGCTTACCATTATTACATGATTGTGCAGTGCCGCGCGCCTAGTCCTTATGCAACTTGTTGTACACGCATGCTTGACAGCTTTGCTCTCCAGGCACTGTACGCTGAAAATTTAGACAAAATTTAATGGTATTAGCATAGTTTGCCGGGTGTAAGTGTATAGAAATTTTATAATACTTTTGGTTCAAAAAAGTTATGTGTGGTTTGAGTTATGAGTTTCCAAACACCCTGTGTATATATATAAAATGATAATATGGTAGATATAAGGATGGTAGAATTTAGAATAAATGCACTCGCATTCGCATTGAAGGAGACTGAGAAACCATTTAGGAAATATCATATTCTGTACACTCAGCTGGGCTTCAAGCCACAACCTCTCCATCACCGGAAAACCAGAAGAGATGAGCCTGAAATGTACTCTACGTGTCCACCGATGCAGTAATAAAGTGTGATGTGTTTGTTTTAATAGTGCGCTAAGAAGAAGAAGAAACCTCAAAATCTCAAGGAAAAAAACATGGCGGAGCTCACCCAGAAATACTTCGTCTGCAATATGAAGATCCATAAGTCCCTCACCGGTGGTAAGTCATGTTATGGTAGGTAAGATAAACATGAAGATTAGTCCCTCGCCGGTGGTAAGTCATGTTATGGTAGGTAAGATAAACATGAAGATTAGTCCCTCACCGGTGGTAAGTCATGTTATGGTAGGTAAGATAAACATGAAGATTAGTCCCTCGCCGGTGGTAAGTCATGTTATGGTAGGTAAGATAAACATGAAGATTAGTTCCTCGCCGGTGGTAAGTCATGTTATGGTAGGTAAGATAAACATGAAGATTAGTCCCTCACCGGTGGTAAGTCATGTTATGGTAGGTAAGATAAACATGAAGATTAGTCCCTCACCGGTGGTAAGTCATGTTATGGTAGGTAAGATAAACATGAAGATTAGTCCCTCACCGGCGGTAAGTCATGTTATGGTAGGTAAGATAAACATGAAGATTAGTCCCTCACCGGTGGTAAGTCATGTTATGGTAGGTAAGATAAACATGAAGATTAGTCCCTCACCGGCGGTAAGTAATGTTATGGTAGGTAAGATAAACATGAAGATTAGTTCCTCACCGGTGGTAAGTCATGTTATGGTAGGTAAGATAAACATGTAGATTAGTCCCTCACCGGTGGTAAGTCATGTTATGGTAGGTAAGATAAACATGAAGATTAGTCCCTCACCGGCGGTAAGTCATGTTATGGTAGGTAAGATAAACATGAAGATTAGTCCCTCACCGGTGGTAAGTCATGTTTAGGTAGGTAATATAAAAACATGAATATTCTTCCCTCACAGGTGGTAAGTTCAGTTGGGGTTGGTAATATACCCAATAAGGAATACCAATCTAATTGGTAACAATAATTTTACTCACACAAATACATAAACATAGAGAGTAATTAGTTTATTTAAGATAATAGGTGCCATTTATAGCTCCTCAGAGCAAAGAATTCGGATCATTCAAGTCCCAAATTAAACTATTCTTAGAGCAAGGCCGTGGAATTACAATTCTATTGAGATAACACCGTACAACACAAATTACGTTAAGCACAAGAATTAACCAACTGACATAAAACATGCCCATAAAAGGTAATAAGCCCTCTAACAGGCAAGGAACAATGGGAAGAAGGCAAAACAGATGTGACAGAGAGAGGGGAGAAACATACCGCATGGTGTCGAACCAAGCTCTCGCAGATCCAGTGCCCTGTCTGTTTGGTTTAGTATATGTTTATCCACAGCCACGTCGGGTCGCTCTTGCCGTACGCTCAACTAATCACTCCGAGTGACCGACTTGGAGAGATTGTCCATGGCCCACGATCCAGGCCCATAAAACAAATTAACCAAAAGTCATACAAAAGCCCTATAAACCTACATCCGGAAAACTATGTTAATACCATTAAATTGTGTTCAAATTTTCTGCATACAGCGCCGGACTAGCAAAGCTGTTCAAGCATGCGTGTACAACAGGTTGCATTGGAGTTAGGCGCGCGGCACTGCACCTTTAATAATGCCAAGCACTTTCTGTGATGTAGGACCGTTAATTATGAACTTCAGAACGTATTCGCATTTCTAGATGGACTGGTGTGTTGTTTATTGTTAATTGTGGTATGTTCTGCTGCAGTGCTATAAGATGTCGAGGTTGTAGTGCCGCGCGCCTAGCTCCTATGCAACCTGTTGTACATGAATGCTTGAACAGCTTTGCTCTCCCGGCGCTGTGTTCCGAAACTTTGGACAGAATTTAATGGTATTATCATAGTTTTTCGGATGTAATTGTATAGGGATTTTGTATTAATTTTGGTTCAAACAAGCTATGTATGCGGTTTGGGCCACGAGCTTCCGAACACCCTTTCTATGTTATAACCAAAGAAGTCACTTATGGTCATTAAAATATTTATTGTTTCAGAGGACATGGTAAATTTAAAATCAACTCCGCCGAAATGTCCTACAAGCGAAGGAGGAAAGGCAAGTGGATATTTTTTTTAAACTCAAGGCTAGGATGTTTACAAATACAAATCAGTTTAATTGATAACGAGAACATAGATAATTGTAATTTTTACTACCAAGTATTAAAGCAATTAATCCATATTTTAATGATCAGTGAAACATATTTTTATAAAATCAATAATTTTCAATCTATACAAAATTATATATATATTTTACTTTTTGGACATTAAAGTTTAAGTATTGTGACCGTAAAAAAAATTAACCTGAAATGTTGATGGATGTCGACGTCTCATGACCCCCCGAACCCTAAAAAATAGTCTTTGCAATGCCGTCTGTCTGTGTGTCTATAAAAACTTAAAATTAAGGGTAGTTTACTGAAGGGCAAAAAGAGAAAAAGTCGATTTTCTCAAAATCGGCTTTAACGATTTTGATTAAATTTCATTTATGAACATTGATAAATATTCTAAACAAAATGGCTACCCTCAATATTTCGGTAAAATGGCTTTAAGGGCTCCGGTCTGATGCGTCAATTAACATTTTTTAAAATAGCTCCGAAACTATTTGAGATATGAAATTACTTAGCATTACAAATATGTATATATATTTATATTATAAATATTTTATCCGAAACATATTTTTATAAAATCAATAATTTTCAATCTATACGCAATTATATGAATTTTTTAACTTTTTGGACATTAAAGTTTAAGTATTGCGACCGTAAAAAAAACTAACCTGAAATGTTGATGGATGTCGACGTCTCTTGACCCCCCGAACCCTAAAAAATTGTCTTTGCAATGCCGTCTGTCTGTGTGTCTATAAAAACTTAAAATTAAGGGTAGTTTACTGAAGGGCGAAAAGAGAAACATTTTGTTTTCTCAAAATGTGCCCAAACGATTTTGATTAAAATTCGTATCTAGGCGTTGATTAAGATTATAAATAAACTGGCTATTTTCATTTTCCTATGAAAATGATTTTTAGGGTACATTACAGAAGCGTTAATTTCCGTATCTCCACAACTATTGGAGAAACTAAACAACTTATCATTGCAAAATTGTAGGACTATTAGAAATAAAAAACTTTTATTTGGCATATATTTTTATAAAAGCAGCAGTTTCTGAGATATTTGCAAATATATTAATACAATTTTGTGAGCTTTAGTTGTAAACATATACTACTTAAGTCTTAACGCAATAATTCTCCAATGCCATAGAGTAATTAAATATAAGTATCTAAAAAAGTATGTTATTTTTCCTTAAATCTCTTAGGAGAAATCTTTGCATAGCAATGATCTATCTCCATTTTAGACTCAATAGTCAATATTTACATTTTTTATTGGTCAAAATGTATAAATGAATAATTAAATATCAATGCGATGACTTGAAGATCTGCAACACCTTATAAAATGTTAAAACTTTAACCAGAATCGAAATTTTAAAACGAAGTGTTGACCCTTGTGGAAGACATTAAACTGTTTGAAATGCTCATAGGTGGACAAAGATGCGCCTCTTTTCTCATTGATTCTATATCATTGTATATTATTTTATGCGTGTTCTTATGTGGAGTGGTGATGATACAATGTACATTATTCCGTTCAGAAATCTTACGAGTTTATAGAAAGAGAGAGAAAGTCTGTGCGGTGCGCCGTACCATTTATTTTTCTTAGTGTTTGTGAGCCTTGTCAACAAAAAAGAAAACTGGGAAGAAAGAAAGGCGTTTTGGTATTCTCACATATGGACTCAAGATGTCAAGTAGATCTTATATATTTCCAGTCTCAACCTGATGGAAACTAGACATTTATTTTAGTGAGATAGTTCATGATAAACCGAGGCATAGCCAAGGTAGTGTCAAAGAGAGTTAGCCAGGACATAGAAAACATGTTGACAAAAGGATGCAGGACATTAACTCCCCTTCCTGGAGTAACGGGCTGGACATTATTCAGTTTATGAAAAACAGAGCTCATCACTCTGGTATTGAGAGGTCCCCTTTCGAGGTTATGTTTGAGTGACGACTGTGCACCTTGAGTTGGACTGTCAACAACTCCTATTCCGAAAGAAGTAGCCTGTTTGATTCTGTGGAGGATGAATAACAATTACATAATGCTTTGAATCTATCAAGTACTTCATCTAAACCTGACCATGAAATTTTGGTTGAAGAAACCGTGCCAAATGAAAGTGTTAAAGTATATGTCTTATGTTCAAAAGATCGCAAGGAGAAACAGATTTGTTGTAAATGTGAAGAGCCTGTCCCTCTATCAAGATCAGGAGACTTTCATTTGGAAAATAAAATTGTAAAGAAGGTCTGCAAGTTGTGTTTAAATAAAATGAATATCGAGAAGGAAGGACGAGAAGCTTAAGTATGTTTGGAAGGTCATGATAAGAAAATGAAATTAATGGTCGAGAAATCTCATTCTGAGGCCTCTGAAGGCATTACAGTCCGTATTCCAGTACCTGAAGTTGCGAGGAGGAGACGCCAGATATATTTTAGCTGTTATAATGGGGATAAACCAAAGAAGGATTTTTTAGGCTGGGAACACGAAATGGTCGCATCAAGCAGCTGTATTCTCGGTAACAATTCAGAGTGTATGAACAAAAATTAATCACAATTGAAGAAGTACCTAATATCGAGACCTCGCTCCAGTCCTTTGCTACAGCTAAAAGTACCGGTACTGGTCAAGGATTAAAAAAAAACTTTATACAAAAAAACATTGTGACAGAAAAAATTGTGCTTGCTTCAAAAATAATGTTCAATGCAATTACAAGTGCCATTATAGTCGTCCTTGTTTTAATAAATGATTTAATAGTAGGATTAATTTTTTTTTAATTTAGAATGGATTTTTATAACTATTTGTTTTATTAATACTATTAATTCTCTTCATATTTTGTTCTTTTAATTTGTCTAGTTTTAGTTGAATTAACCTGTTAAGTGATAACAGTGTAGTATTTAATAATTTGAATGAATCATTGAATTTCCAAGTGACAATCTAGCAGTTTTGAAACTATTTACTATTAAAATGGTTAAATTTGATAAAAGACAAAGTTTCTGTTATTTTTCATTATATTACCTAAGACTATATTTAGTTTTAAGTATCCTGGCCGTAATATAATACCAAATTGTTTAATATAGATTAATAATAAAACTTATTTTAAACTTTAAATACAGTCTTAGTTAATTTATAGAATAACTAGTTAAAGTGTGTAAAAATGTATTTATTTCATACTTTGGACTAGTCAGATAATTCATGAAATACCTAGTTATTTTATGAAATAACTGAATTATACACTTTAATGTAACATATTAAAATACGTAGCTGAACTCATCCCATTTCTTATTACGCATTAATGTTTCGTTTCAACTTGTATATTTTTTACATTTTGTTTGGTATTCAAGCTAAAGAACATTATATTTTATTTCCTCTACAAACGTAAATACAAATCAACTTAGACCAAAAATGGCCACTGTGCACTAAAAACAATGTGATTAATGCTTGCGTGTTCTCAACAGTTGTCTAGTCTGACACTGGTCTGATGTGAACATGGCGGGCGTCTATTCGAGAGAAACTTGGTTTGGTTCTTAGCCATAGTATATTCTCCTGATTAAGTTTAATTCATATTTCATGAACACAATCTGAATTTTGTTTCAGTGCATAATCGGCTGTATGATGACTGAATTCGGAGTGGTAAGCACTATTATTAAACAAATAATAAATCAATAAAAATGTATTTATGCTATTACTCGTATAATATATTTCTATATGCAATAATAAATAAGTTGGAAGCTTTACACCACTAAAAGTTGGAGTAGTTAAATTAATTTGGAGCTCGCTATTCTTGCGCTTCTTGGTAATAACAAACCCACCTGAGTTTTGAAAAAAAAAACTTATCTTTAGGATATTAACAATAAAAAGTGACTATGGAACTTGGTTCAAAGCTCAATTTTTGTGTGTGTTTGTAAGTTGACCAGAAGATTTGTGCGTGTTTTCACAGCTGTCAAATAACCAGATCAACTTGACCACGGCTGGGGAACTGATAAAGAAAAGGGCAGGAGACAAGGTCAAAGAGTGCATGGATGTCCTTGAAGTGTGCGCAAACAAAGGTAATACATTACCAGATAATTCTCATCCCAGACCACATTCACCTTGTGGTTGTGTTTCTCCTGACAAACCCACGCTTCACATCCCATAAAACAATGTTGGCGTTAACACATTTTTATATACTGCCATCTTTGCCTGTTTCGATACTACTTCATTCTTTGCAATATTCCACATATATCCAACTACTCTCCAAGCTGCACTCACTTATCTGCCGATTTCATCATATACCCTTCCAGTTTTACAGAACATTCTGCCCAGATACACACAATTATTCACTTGTTTTTATGGTTTTCCATATATACTAATTGGAATGCCATTTCCCGATACATCCTTACCAAAAACTATCACCTTAATTTTAGAGACACTTATACGAATAATCCATTCAACCTATCACCACATTCAAACAATTTAATTCATTCTGCCAGTCACTTTTATTTTTGGCTATTAGTGCGGCATCATTTGCATATGGCAGCCCTCTCCCATTCACATTGTTCATTGTACACCAACCACGTTCTCACAAGCATCCCTCATACACTCATCCATGAAAACACAACAGTGGAGACACTGCACAACCTTGTCTAACACCCTGTCAATGTCAAACTATTCGCTCAAAGCTCCATCCATCTTTACGCACGCTTTACTTCCATCGTGCACATACATAATTGCATTTACTAGCCGTTCATCCACACCATATTCTCTAAGAACATTCCATAACATTCTCCTATTCACACGATCGTACGCTTTATACAAATCAACAAATGCACAATAAACTTTATATATCACTACCATACATTTCTCATTCACTTGTTGCAATGAAAATATCTGGTTCATGCAACCTCTAGCTGGCATTGCACACTTCTAATCCTTTGCGAAGATTTTTCACCCACCGTCTCAAATAAGACTATTCCATTCCAAAAATGTATTTTGAATTTTTTAAATTATAATATTTTCAACTGTTGTAGTTGGTGTACAGCCGACCGAGTGTCTTGCTGGAGAGTTAGCCTGCAACTGTGTCATAGATGTGAGTATTCGCCACACAAAGAGAAAATCTCTGGAGCAATCGTCTAAAACCATTTAATACCTTTAAAAAAATCTGTTTGACACTTATCTCACGTAAAAAATAATTCCAGCTAGTATCTTATATTTATAAAAAGAAATAGAGCCCCTATATAAAACAATACGACTAGCCCTATATTTCTACCAAATTTTTAAACATTTATTTGTAACACTGTGTTAATTTCTTTCTTTAAATGTTATTCCAAAGTTCATATTACAACTGTTTACAAATGTGTGTTCATGAGCCAAGATTTCTCGGGTGTTTTGTTTAATTTAATGTGAGAAATCAATTTTTAGCAAACGAAAACATGTCAAACATTGCACTTAAGACTTGGTGAGTAAATTCAACCTTTTTCGGAAATTATGAATGTCAAACAATGAGTACGGATTTGGTTCACCAACATAAGATTCCAAAATTCTCCAAATTATGCCTAGTTTCCTAATATACATCCCAGAATGTTATATTTCCTCTAAGCTTATAAAATAAGAAGAGGGTCTCCTTGTCTGCTGGTTCGTCACAAGGCACGGGCCGTACAAAATTACATATATAGGGCCGTGAGTTTGACGTGCTGCTCTATAGCGTGACTACTAATACAGTCCTACATTTATAGGAATCTATAATGTCATTAGACCTACTCTCAGTATTCATACGCCAGACAGTGTGCGCTACAGCTATTACTTTTAATAGATACATCTGAAATCTGTTGTGGTGTTTCGGGCATAGGTAAATTGGTTACTCTCATTGAGTGGTTAATCTTGTCTCAACACTGCATGGGGTACGGGGAAATAAATTGAAGTTCAAACTACCTAATATAACCAAAAATATTAGATAAGGAAAACCTTCTAAAGGAGGAAAAGGTCAAATTGAAGAACCACTACACATCAAATTTAGCTTTTGCCAAAACCATTTCTTTCAAATTTTTACCTGTAGATTGAATAAGACAATATGAATGCGGGGATCGGTTCTCTAGCCTTTGTAAGCGTCCTCAGTTTATACACAGCACATATGACCGGGGTTACAATATTTCATTTATCTTTTTTTACAAGCTTTATTAAAAGGGGATAGGTATAACTATAGTGTTGATTACATTTGAAGCTTACCTCATAATATTTTGACGACCTTAGTTATTTGTTTCGGCATTCAGGTAAATATTGTGCAAATGTCGTTTTCGCAGCCTGCTAAGTTTTCTCTTTTCATTGAGTCGATAGTTGGTATATTGAGTAAGGGGGGGGCGGGCTAGCGTTGGTCGTCCATTTTTGATACGTGTTGTAGCCATTTGGTTTTGTAATTTTGCTCTTTTCATAAAAATTGTGTACACTTACATTCTTGTATTATTTCTTCATTATTTTGATGATCCATCAATGTGAATTCCGTTGTTTGTCTAAAATATTTCATTCTTGATGTAGTCGATAGGTTTGCAATTTTTTTTTCTAAGTGTTCATATTTTGATGCATAAGCTATTTCCGGTATTGCCGAAGTGTTGTGTGGATTTAACTTGATTGCTTTTCGTATTTTATTTGGTTTAAAAACCTTATTTAATAATGTTTCATTATCATCTTGATAGTTTTTACACTGAACATTTCTTTCACCCTCATGTGATACATGACTTCCGAAGATAATTAAACGAATTAACTTGTTATGGTAGTATTTTATTACTTTCTCATACTATCAAGAGAAAGTATTGTAACGCGATAAAACAAAACAAGATATTATGATGAATATCTACGTTTTACATGAACCAAAAACCAAATGAAAGGTACGGTGTACCACAATTACTTTCTCCTGCTTTTATTTAAAATAGACATTTAGTAAAGACTAGTAAGATTTGTGAAACGAAATAGTAAGTTTATAAATTGTTGTCGAAACACTACACCAAAGATCACGACTGAAATAATACACACTGTTATTTATTTACTCTATGGCTTTAGGAACTAAGAAACTTTTACAGAAAATTGAGAAAAGAGAAACATCCACTAAAGAGCATAATAGTAAAATTCATTTTCAAAGACCTGAATTAATATATATTTGCTTATTGTTAAGAAATTATTGATTTTATAAAAAAAAACCAAATAAAAGATTTGTATCCTCAATAATACTACAACTTTACAATGGTAAGATATTCCGTTTCTCAAACAGTTGCGGAGAAATGATAAAAATTGGAAAATTGTCCCCATGTAAAATACCCTCAAAATCATTTTCATGAGAATATGAGAGCTGCCATTTTGTATCTAGATGTAATATTTAATGAAAATCATTAGAGTGAATTTTGAGAAAATCGATTTCTTTTCTCTTTTTGCCCTTAATTTTAGGGTTATGAAAACCCCAGATAAACAAGTTTTAGCCCAATTGGGAAAATAATTTAGGTTCTAGCCCGAGGTACGGACAGACGGACAGAGAGACAGACAGACACACTTATGGCATTTCGAAAACAACTTTTTTGGTTTTAGGGGGTCATGAAACTTTGACATTTATCAAAATTTCGATTTCTATTCTTTTGAATATCACAATTCTTTGTCTCCGAGGTGTCGAGTGAAAGTAAAAAGTGAATTTTACCATTAGGTCTGTCTTCATGTCTGTTAGTCTGTCTCTGGCCACGGATCCAAAAGAGTTTGATAGATTTTGTTCAAACTTGATATGTAGATTTATAGGGCTATACCTCAGGCCTTTTATTTTTATTTTGACCTTCATCCTCAAATTAAAGGTAGTTTACTTATTAGTTATTTTTTTAATTCCAAATTTTTCGAAAATGGCTCTAACGATTTTAACTAAATTCCTATCTAAAATTTGTTTGACATGACCAATAGCATTGTATTATTTGTTTTTGGGTGAAAATTCGATAATTTGAAATTTAGAGTTATTTTGAAAATGGCTACAACGATGTTGTTTAAAATGTATATCTAGTTAGTGTTTTGGTAAGAAAAATTCTGTTATGAATAGTTAGCTAATTACTTTTTATTTTAATTTGAATATTTAAAAAATGGCTTTAGCAATTTTCTTCAAAATGGGTATCTGTTAAATTGTTTGCATTATAAATAGTTACATAGATTTGTTTTTTCTAAAAAAACTAATTTAATAATGGTAATGACTGACTTTTTAAAATTTGATTTTTTTGAAAATAGCCCTAAAGATTTTGTTCAAAATTGGTATCGGGTATTATTTTATATTAGCAATAGCAATGGATATTTATTTATGTAAAATAAATTAATTTAAGGGTATTTTACTTGAGCCATATTATAGAAAATTTTATTTTATTTTAAAAAATTGAGATTGAATATTGAATTAAAATGGGAATCTGGGAACAGTGTTCATGAAGAATAGGAACAAATTTTTATTTTTACAAATAACAAATAATTTTACGACGGTCCACAAATAATTTATTTATGAAAATTTGAAATTTGTTAGATATATTTCAACAATTTGGTCAAAAATCTCTGTATAAAGAGTGTTTATTGTGATTAACAAGATGATGTTTTTGTTTTTATTAGGAAAACATATTTAGGTGTAGTCTACTGATAACAGATTTTTTAAGCTATAATACACAATACAAAAGAGTTTGTTAAATTATGTCCTACCATTCATTCTAAAAAGTAATTTTGCTGATTGCAGGATCTTGTCTTTAGAAACCCTTAGATTTGGATTTGTTGCAAGACATTTTAATTTCTAAAAATTTTTAAAAGGTTATATTCCCCTTTAGAAAGCGTCTTCTATTTTGACACCTGAATATTTGATCATCTCTGCATATAAGTATATTTATCATTGTGTTATTTAGGATCCAGATTACTTTGCTGTGCATTATATACCATTGAGTGACTATTCTATTCAGATACAGATTCAATAGTCTAGAGACTACCTCTTGTTTATTTATTTTAATGTCTGTGATTTTATTGTTTAACTTTACCTTTGTATCTACATATGACTCACTAACTAATATAGTGTTTGTCTAAATTTGGAATGAATGTATTCCATAAAAACTTGATGGGTTTAATATTAAATACCTCGGTCCCAGCACAGATTTATCTGATTGCCAAACGCTTCCTTCACCTCTGACAAGACGTGTATTAATCACAACTTGTGAATGTGTGGAATGCCAGGCCTCCACCATGGTTCGGATTCCACGTTAAACTGTAGGTCCTCCATTTCATCTCACAATCACCCTACCATTACATATTAGCGTAAGTGCGTATAACCCGAACGGGTAGTAAGAGGCTGTGCTAATAATAATAATAATAATTAATTAATTAATATCTTTGTTTTCAGTCTGGAATAATGAGCCACATGGGATAAAGTTGATTGATTTTTCTCGCTTCATGAAGAATTGAAATAAATTACAAATACATTTTCAATTGTAGTTTATATTTAATAAAATATTTTAAGGAAGAGTGAGGTGTGCATTGTATTTTCAATAATATCATTCTCTAACAGTTTTTTTATTAAAGCTATTTCTCTTAAATTTTGGCTGTAAAATATTATTTATTTATTATGTTATGGTGACTATAGAACAAACAGCCAACGAAGTGGTGCCATGCACTAGCGTGTATATATTATAAGCTGACTGTAGAACTGAAATGGTAATGAAAACATTTCATGTCAACCAGAAATAAGTTTAATTTCCTTGTAAAATTTATACTGTACCGGTTACTTTACCAGCTTTTTACCTACGCATACTCTTACCCCACACACCACACTACCGGGCCTTTACCACTATGGCACTATGCCATTGTGTCACATGACTGACAAAGAAATTCCATAGATTGAATTTTAGCACTTGTGAACTACCATTTATTATTTTACGAATAAGAAGCAATCCACTCGCTAAAAATAAAATAGAAGCAAGGAGACTTCAACTTATATTAATTATTAAGTTTAATGGAATACAATATGTCGGGCAGATACAACAGAACACAGTTATGCACTATAGTGCATCACAATACTGGGTACTATACTGCGTTTTAAACTGATTTAGGATTGAGGTCAGCGCAGCCGGAGTGGGGAGTGGAGGCTCGTCATATGCTCGACCAATCCGTGAAGGGGAGTTGTCATAGCAACCGATGCACGTTGCCAGATTTATTGACAGTCACTGAGTATGCTTGCACAATAGTAACGCGCCAACTCCCGCTATGTGGCAACTATGCTCCCCAGCCTACCCACCACGCGGATCCTAAAGCAGTTTAAATAGCAATATAAACAATTGTTCTGTCTCTGACAATTCCACCTCGCACAGCGCGTGGCCTGTTCAATACCATTATAAAAACCAGACTGGCTCACATTCAACCTCCACGCTTCCTCTGGCCCTTCACGTTTGTGACGTCACCAGAACGCCAAGTGGCATCTACCTGAACACTCTTATAATAGTAATTAGAGGAGTGACACAGATGGTACAGTACTCTTATACACTTTTTTTAGATAGTATGATTATTAAGGTTTCAGAAAATCATATAATTGTATGTATAATCAAATCAGTACAAAATATTTCATAACTTATTATTACTGAAATGATTGATTTAATAAAATATATTATTGTATCATGAAGGAATGAATTAATACATTATTGAATGACTTGTATTAAATCATTATTTAAGTGCTGCAATGTCTAAATCGTTATAACAAATAAATTTAATGAGTGTATTAAATTATATTATAAGCTTTGGTGAATGATAAGTCGTGAATAAAATAGTGGGAGAAATTCAAGGTAAGCTTGACAATTTTTGTGCTTCTTTTCAAATTGGTATACTTTTTCACGGGTAATATCTAATATTAGCCCACTTCGGTGGCCTCGTGGGCTAAGGTGCTACGCTTACAATAGATTTGACTGTCGAAGATGAGGAGATCGTGGTTCTATCCCGGTTGGGTGTACTGAAGTTGGTTTTCCAGAAATTGTTCTTCCCCTATCTCTCCACGTAAATGTGGGTAAATTTCCTCTAAATGCAGCCCTTCTAATCCATAACACATTAATTTAATTAGTGCATAGGCGTATAACCCGAACGGGTTGTAAGAAAGTGTGCTAAATAAAATTATATATATTTAAGAATAGGTTACAGAATTGTATTTAGCACATGAATATTTTAATAAAGGTCAGCCCCGTGGTATAGTGGTCAGCGCACCTTTCTTTCTACTTAGGGGTCCTTGGTAGTACTCCCACTGGTAACATGAATATGTTTCCCAACGGAAATCAGAATCTTGTTAATTAGGCTTAAGTTGGGTTAAGAATTTCTACTGGTCTCATATTCACTATCACCAACACACCATCTCATCGGGGCATCGGAAGAACCCTCTCGGAAAGAATTATGGTTAGTACTCTGGCTCCCCTACAGCAATACATGAGTACGCTATTATTCCCACCATCTGTGCTGCGAGGGATGTAGCCAATACACGTATACATATATAAAAAATAATATATTATTATTATTATCATTATTATTATTATTATTATTAGCACCGTGTCTTACTACCCGTTTGGGTTATTCGCACTTACGCTAATGTGCAATGGTAGGGTGATTGTGAATAAATGGAGGACCTACAGTTTAACGTGGATCCGAACCACGGTGGAGGCTGGCATTCCACACATTCACAAGTTGTGATTAATACGTCTTTTCAGAGGTAAAAGGGAAGGTTTGGCAATCAGATAAATCTGTGCCGGGACCATGAATTGAACCCTGGACCCCCAGCGCAGAAAAAAAATCAAAGTAAATATGTTAAAACACGACCCGGGGGTTTCCTTTTGACCTCACCGTGTGAACTATGATTTATTTAAAGAATATAGGAGTGGTTGTATTACCTTTTACTAAATACTAACTGAAATACCCGGCGTTTCATGGGGTAAATGTTTTTAGTTTAGTGATAACTGTGATACTTAAAAAAATCTATCTTAATTCTAAAATTACGGCCTCAAGATGCACATTCTCGTGCACAGGGCCCAATAATTTTTAAATTTTTATACTTTGCTTGCTGGTAGATATCACGCAATGCTCATGACGTACAAACTCTTATTTTATTAACATAGAAGAAGATTAAATTTAAATATTATATATATTTTAAGAAGGTTTCTCAGTGCTGCGGTTTCTTTCCAACTGAGCAATACATCATAATTAAATCATTTAGCATCACAATGAACTGTAAAATTATATTAGCACGGTCTATACGTTGGTTATACGCACTTAACTAAGTGCAATGATAGGTGATTTGAGATGAAATGGAATACAGTTTAAAGTGATCAAACCGTGAGCGCATCTCACATTCACAAGCTGTATATTATATAATTAAATATAAGTATAGAACTATAAATACATCAATTCACATTTTGTATAGTATTTCTCCACTTTGTTTTATCCCTTCCTTGTATCATCTGGTTTCAAATTATATTTTAAATTTGAACTCACTAGGCTGTTTGACCATGTGGTCTAGTCCCATTCCTATCAAGGATATGGTCAAATGTTATTCTTTTGAACTCTTATTTCATATTATGACGCTTTTTAATTGATTCATTGTGTCAAACTGAATAGTCTAAACACGTTTGGAACATCAATAGCTACGTGTTTTACGTGTATGTTTCAAGATCTGCCGCTACCAGCGCCACATACATACATACATCAACGCACGGTACCTGTGGTATCTTGATGACGTCAACCAAGGGATGAATCTTATTTTGAATGTTTCGTACTTTAATGTATGACTAAATAAAGTTAGTTAGGCCTATTTATCAATTTAGATTTTTGTTACATGCGGTCCTAGGGAAAAAGTTTGCCCACCTCTGTACTGGACCTACACTAATGTGCCTATGATTGTATCTGTGAGGCTGTTGAGAAAGCTATGACTTAAAATAATTATGGTTTTTGCTATTCAAATACCAAAATAAATATTTTAAATTAAAATTTGCCATTTAACTTTAAAGGCCCTAAGGCAATATGCCTAGTCAGCCTAATGGATAAAGTGGCCCTGGGTATTTTTCTCTTTTAATTGGTAGGTTTGTCTTCGAATCCTGGTCGGGGAGATATAGTGGTGAATTATTAGGCAAGGATACTAATGGTTCAGTCCCCAGTATTTAGGAGGTCCCAGTTACTAGTAACACAAGCAAGATAAGTTTAGGGAAAAAAGAGAAAGGAATACAGCATTTGTAAAAATGAAGTTATGTTGTTGTCACGCATCTTGCTGCCCTTTCGTATCATCAGTAACTTACTAACTTGATGAACAGGATTATGAAATAAATTCTTCAGCATTAGTCTTGTGACAGGATGCTAAACCTTGGAAATAATCCCTTCAAGTGAAACCAGCTGGACTTGAACACTGGCCTCCTGGGTTATGGTCGAGGATGCCAGTAGTGTTAGTCTGTTTTGTGTGTAGTTAGTTATGGAACAATTTTAGCACTATTCTTTGGGAGAAAAGAAAGCTGGCAGTGACATTTCGGTAATTAGGCCTAAAGTCCATTTTTCACAAGAAGAACCTTATCTTACTACTAGAAGAAGCTTTTATAGTCTGATTTTCATACGAAGAACCTTGTCTTACTACTAGAAGAGCTACTATAGTCTGATTTTCATAAGAATAAGCTTGTCTTACTACTAAGAGATGTTACTATAGTCTGATTTCATAAGAAAAACCTTGTCTTACTACCAGAAGAGTTAGTATAGTTTGATTTTCATAGGAATAACCTTGTCTTACTACTAGAAGAGCTACTATAGTCTGATTTTCATAGCAAGCCCTTTATTTGAAAATTGGGAATTTATGTTGCCACAGTGGTGGAAGTAAAAATATCACAATTATTGTATATATATTATTATTCTGTTTAGTTAATAATGCAAAGATAAATGATAAATAAATCCATAAGGAGGTATTATTGAAAGTTTTGGTAATTTTTATATGAACTTTATAATAATTAATCAATCAAATAAGATATTTCTATATTTCTCTATATTTCTAGAATGCTAAATTTTAGTTACTTTGAATCAATGTTGATGGTCGAAAGTTGGCTTCCTATAAAAATCGGCTATGTGATCTGCACCTGTCAATTTAAAATAGATAATATCAATAACTATAAAAACTAATAATATATTGAGATGTTATCAATGTGATCGAAAAATAATATGTTTGTATTTTCAAAATATATCTTCCTATCAGAATCCTGCTATATCTTCTCTTTTCTCAAGTTAATATCGAGGTAAAAATTGTGGAAAATTGATGAAGTAGGCTTATCAAAAGTTCCATAAAACTAGCAGTGTACGTGAGTGTGTTTGACTAGTTCCTTCATGAAACCAAGGTTCGAACTCCGATCGACAGACCCTATTTTTGTTTCGTGTTTTGTTTATTTAACAGTGTTGTTGCTCATTTTCCCACTAGGAGGAAACTGTTGGTGTTCTTAAAATATAATTTCATTTTCTTGTTTCCTCGGGTTATACAAATTAAGTAGTTTCTAATCAACACACTGGCCACCAAAATTTCGCTCGTGGAAATAACTAAAAAAGCAACATTAATCATATCAAATAATTTTTTTTTAATTTAAACATTCCATGAGACCTCAATGAATAGACCCATTTATAACCCATTAAAAGTTTTAAAATATGTCATTAGCAGGTATAGCCATCCTGTATTAATATATCCTAAAGAAATTATGAAATAACAGGATTGCACGGACCTTTTTTTAATGTGAATTAGCTACACTGTTTTTTTGAACGCAATACGCGTCTAAAAAGTAGCATAGATAAAATATACAGTAAATGTTAATAGCACACACACATACACAGTATTGAATTTTGCAGTGAGTGCTGCAATTTATACTAAAGTTTTGCTAGCGTACTTTTTCAGGGTGACATATACAAAGAATGATTGAAAAGATGTAATAAAGTAACATTATATTTGATAGAGATTAAACAGTTAAACATAGGTTACATTGATTACAGCTATAAGAGTGATTTAGATTTTCTCAGTGTGGATAAATAATTCCCCCAATCATAGAATATTGGTAAAATATGTGATAAGATTGGCTATCATAACAGCCATTTTGTTACCAAAGGCAAATATTTGAAAATAAAGAAAAACAAAATTTTATATTTTAACCTACTGTCAATGGTTTGTTTGATGTATACACATTTGTAACATAATTTTTTTTGTACCGTACCACTCAATTGAGAATTGAGCTGCAATAGTCTTAAATTCTCACCACAGCAAACGTTTACTTTTAGTTCAGCAAGACCCTCTTTTAGGAATGTGATGAAATGGGATGTAGCCAAAACAATAACATCAGTTTCTACTGTGCAAACGTAAACAGCCTTGAAACCTTTCTTCACTGCGTCTACATGGACAAAAATCCTAGAGGATGCTTCTTCGTGATTAAACATTTCCTCAGCGAATTATAACTTATTTTCTTCATTAGAGAGGACATTTAGGCATATACTGATGTTTAAGGGAGTGTTTCCATTTCTTCTACAAGATGTTGACCTAACGCCACTTTCTAAATCCACGACAGTCTCCGGTTTACGATTTTATAGTTTTTCCTTGGTAAACACTTCAGACTATTTCAATACGCTGTGCTTGGTACTTTATGACGTCTACCTGGAGATATTTTCCTACAGTTTCACTGTACTTTTGAATTTTTTTTACATTTGGCTGAATGATATGAACGAGAGTTAGACCATCATAAGCAATAGATGTTATCTGATGTGCTGTTTGAATCACCTTCTGGTAGAGTATTATTTTAAGGAACCCCTTAATCTTCATGAGTAGCACCTTTATCTCGAATGAGCATCTCTTGATTCTTTTATGCACCTTCATCTGGCATTTCAGTCGGATCATCAATAAAGTTTTTGTCTTCAAAATCCATGACATCAGACAGGAGATTGTCTCCATCACTTCTTCAGAAGATATTGACCCTTCCAAAGTTTTGACCAGGTCGGCATTCTTTTCTCTCCGAGTGTGTCCTTCAGATGAAATTGCTGTGGGCAATGGATGGTTTTCAAATAAAAAGAAGTGGCCAATGTCCAGGTATTTAATCGCGCAAATGACAAACTTTTAGAGAGATAACTCTACCACTTTTAGAGAGAACCTTTTTTCTGTCCAAACAATGAGAAATTGTTCTGTTTTATCTTCTACGGTGGCTTCAGACAAATCCCTAAATAGAGGGAAGTTTGATTACCATATCATTTAATACCGAACATTATTTTATTTGAAGTGGAAAGACAACCGAAGTGTTCACATCCTGTCTAATTATCAGGGTGGTGAGACTTGTTTTGTCGGGTGAACACAAAAAGATGGGGACAAAACTATGAGTAAGTGCTCCAACTCTTGTTTGAGAACATAACGAGCATATGGGAGTGGTTGACCCGGCAGACATGCTTAGATCCTTTTATGAGATTAAGAGAAAGTCTAAGACGTGATGATCCAGGCTGTTTTATGCAATGGTGGAAATTACACTGACCAAATGTTACCTATTGTGAAGAAGTGAAGAGTTGAGTACAACCACCTTGCGTCTGATCATACACGGTAAATAAATACCAAAGAAAGGGATCAGGCCGAGGAGTAATGAAAACAAGTCTTTCCCTGCACAGGAAAGGAGCAGGCCGAGGAGTAGTGAGAACAAGTCTTTCCCTGCACAGGAAAGGATCAGGCCGAGGAGTAATGTGAACAAGTCTTCCCCTGCACAGGAAAGGATCAGGTCGAGGAGTAATGAAAACAAGTCTTTCCCTGCACAGGAAAGGATCAGGCCGAGGAGTAATGAGAACAAGTCTTCCCCTGCACAGGAAAGGATCAGGCCGAGGAGTAGTGAGAACAAGTCTTCCCCTTCACAGGAAAGGATCAGGCTGAGGAGTAATGTGAACAAGTCTTCCCCTGCACAGGAAAGGATCAGGCCGAGGAGTAATGTGAACAAGTCTTCCCCTGCACAGGAAAGGATCAGGCCGAGGAGTAATGAGAACAAGTCTTCCCCTGCACAGGAAAGGATCAGGCCGAGGAGTAATGAGAACAAGTCTTCCCCTGCACAGGAAAGAATCAGGCCGAGGAGTAATGTGAACAAGTCTTCACCTGCACAGGAAAGGATCAGGTCGAGGAGTAATGTGAACAAGTCTTCCCCTGCACAGGAAAGGATCAGGTCGAGAGTAATGAAAACAAGTCTTCCCCTGCACAGGAAAGGATCAGGCCGAGGAGTAGTGAGAACAAGTCTTCCCCTGCACAGGAAAGGATCAGGCCGGGGAGTAATGTGAACAAGTCTTCCCCTGCACAGGAAAGGATCAGGCCGAGGAATAATGAGAACAAGTCTTCCCCTGCACAGGAAAGGATCAGGCTGAGGAGTAGTGAGAACAAGTCTTCCCCTTCACAGGAAAGGATCAGCCGAGGAGTAATGTGAACAAGTCTTCCCTGCACAGGAAAGGATCAGGCTGAGGAGTAGTGAGAACAAGTCTTCCCCTTCACAGGAAAGGATCAGGCTGAGGAGTAGTGAGAACAAGTCTTCCTCTTCACAGGAAAGGATCAGGCCGAGGAGTAATGTGAACAAGTCTTCCCCTGCACAGGAAAGGATCAGGCCGAGGAGTAATGTGAACAAGTCTTCCCCTGCACAGGAAAGGATCAGGCCGAGGAATAATGAGAACAAGTCTTCCCCTGCACAGGAAAGGATCAGGCTGAGGAGTAATGTGAACAAGTCTTCCCCTGCACAGGAAAGGATCAGGTCGAGGAGTAATGAAAACAAGTCTTCCCCTGCACAGGAAAGGATCAGGCCGAGGAGTAGTGAGAACAAGTCTTCCCCTGCACAGGAAAGGATCAGGCCGAAGAGTAATGTGAACAAGTCTTCCCCTGCACAGGAAAGGATCAGGCCGAAGAGTAGTGAGAACAAGTCTTCCCCTGCACAGGAAAGGATCAGGCTGAGGAGTAGTGAGAACAAGTCTTCCCCTTCACAGGAAAGGATCAGGCCGAGGAGTAATGTGAACAAGTCTTCCCCTGCACAGGAAAGGATCAGGCTGAGGAGTAATGTGAACAAGTCTTCCCCTGCACAGGAAAGGATCAGGCCGAGGAGTAGTGAGAACAAGTCTTCCCCTGCACAGGAAAGGATCAGGCCGAGGAGTAATGTGAACAAGTCTTCCCCTGCACAGGAAAGGATCAGGCCGAGGAGTAATGAGAACAAGTCTTCCCCTTCACATTAAATGAGAAGAAAAAGTTTATTTTTGTTCCAGCTGGTTACAAAACAAGGGTTCTTAAGGGCCACAGTTTGTAGTTTCAAGAGGAAGATGTGAGCTGTGCACATCTAGAGGTGGCGACTGACTCGTTATAAAATGGAAGAGAACATTGTAATGTAACACGAGCATTCGCTGGTCAGTACAGCTGTCTCACCCCACGTACCGATCACAGTCATCCAGTAGTCAGTACAGGTGTATCACAGCACGTACCGATCACAGTCATCCAGTAGTCAGTACAGGTGTCTCACCGCACGTACCGATCACAATCATCCAGTAGTCAGTACAGGTGTCTCACAACACGTACCGATCACAGTCATCCAGTAGTCAGTGCAGGTGTCTCACCGCACGTACCAATCACAGTCATCCAGTAGTCAGTACAGGTGTCTCACAGCACGTACCGATCACAGTCATCCAGTAGTCAGTACAGGTGTCTCACAGCTCGTACCGATCACAGTCATCCAGTAGTCAGTACAGGTGTCTCACAGCTCGTACCGATCACAGTCATCCAGTAGTCAGTACAGGTGTATCACCGCACGTACCGATCACAATCATCCAGTAGTCAGTACAGGTGTCTCACCGCACGTGCCGATCACAATCATCCAGTAGTCAGTACAGGTGTCTCACAGCTCGTACCGATCACAGTCATCCAGTAGTCAGTACAGGTGTCTCACCGCACGTACCGATCACAATCATTCAGTAGTCAGTACAGCTGTCTCACAGCACGTACCGATCACAGTCATCCAGTAGTCAGTACAGGTGTCTCACAACACGTACCGATCACAATCATTCAGTAGTCAGTACAGCTGTCTCACAGCACGTACCGATCACAGTCATCCAGTTGTTATTAGTGACTACTGGAGTGAAGGCGCATTGTGTGCTACAAACAATTTGCGGCAAGTGTTTATTCACAATGGAGTGGAACTAAGAAAAACCTTTATTTGTTATTGAACAATCTATAGAAAAAACTATTTTGTGGAATCCTCAGGATCCAAAACATTATGAAAATTTTTAAAAACACGATAAATAGCAGCAACTGGCTGAATAAATGGAAATTGGCTGAATAAATGTAAATCCCTCAAGATGAGTGTGAATGAAAATTTTCAAGTTTACTGGCTTCTCTCAGAAGAGAGAGAGAGAAAGAGAGAGAAAAGTGTCGAAAACCAGGAGTACAGGAAAAGGTATTATTAAATATTTTATACACATGTAAAACCCAAATTTTAATTTCTAGGTCCAACATTTAGGTTATAAATGAGAGAAAATCGGAGCACTGTCAAGCCGAGCATTTAAGTGACCATTTGCCACACTCTTATTACAAAGCTCGGATCAAGTCAGTCGCCATCTTAATGAGGTGTAATCTAAGCCCCATTACAAATGCATACAATGCAAAGTTATCTTATTTATAAATCAAAGAAAGTAGCCTAATGTTTTTACTAATACCGCCAAATCTGTAGAGATTTTAAAAAAATCCAAGTTTATTCAATGACACTCATAAAACTATAATTTTAGTGTTATTTAAATAATTGTAAGAATTATTATAAACTAATAAATAATATTATACATTTATAGGTGTAATCTGTAATTCTATTTTTTAAAAGTAATTCAAGCTTAATGAGTCCTGTCGGGACTTTTGAATCCCATAATGCTTGTATTCCCTCTGTGTAATAAATATAGCTAATTACATTTTTTCTAGAACTTCTAGTCACATCAGAAATGTGTAAAATATATCATTAACTTTTTTAAATAATTTTTTACATGATTCAGTGAAAAGGGAGGAGCTGCCATGTCATGGAGTGGTGAGCTTTATCAATGGAGGACGAACGGGAGGAACGTTTTGAGTCCTTACAGTCACCCCCATTGATAGTATTTATATACCGTGCTCCTGATACCTTTAATAAACACTCTTCTACTACCATCATTTCGCCCACTCTTCTGATCATACACGGAACTGTTCAGTCTTCATTTCTTTGTCCAACATGAAGTTTCAAAAATATATATCGTTTTTCATCCTTTTGGTGGCAATCGTAGTTATTATGGAGGTACGTAATATATAATTTATGTTTTAATTTGTTCTTCATTTCTTATATCATATATCTTAAAATCGCGTTAGTTAATCAAACCCAAATAAGAACTACGAAAGGAAAATGCTTCAGTTTAAATATTACTAATTTAAAACTGTGGCGTTTAAGTTAAAGTTCTAAAATTAAAACACGCTTTACTTTACTTATTGCGAACAAAATTAACCAAATTTATGAATTGATTGATATTTTAAGGTGTCCTGTTCTTCTCTTCCCAAAGATAAAAATCGATTTATTCAGGTTTGCTCCCAAAATAGGGCAGAATGTGAACCCTTTTTTTTATATAGTGTGTCATGATAAGTTTGATAAAGGACCTACTAAAACAGTCTGAAGAGTTCTGAATATTTTTATAATGATCCTGTAGAAATCTTACAAAAGCCCCTCGATGGGCGCCGATTGAAGCATCCTAGTGGCCCTTTCGTTGGGTGGCCAATTAAAAAAACTCTTCCTCTACCGCCTACGACAGTTTAATGCCCCTTGTTTGGGCGACAATTTATACAAGTTATGAAAGAAGGCCCCTCGATGGGTCGTCAATTGTAATAATCTACGAAAAGACGACTTATAATCTTAACATCTGTCCATGGCTAGCTCAGCTTCTCTTATCGACGTGATTATCATATAAGGAAATTCCCACTTATACAATAAATATACTTTGATCACGTTTATGTTAATTTATTGTTAGAAAGTATTCTTTTATACGTTATTACTATAACAATTTACAACCTCAGCTTGTACCATTGACCCGTCCCTACGCCAGTCACCGTACAAGCAACACACGCCTTGTCGCCACCCAAGTCACTGCGCGTCTCCTACTGGTGTAACAGTCAGAGTTTGTTTCTGCCTCACGTATTTTTCCAATTCTGATGACATTGACGATTGCACCAGAGTGGACTAACAATCTCGACCTATCACAAGAGAGTAGTTTGAATTCTGGCTTTCTGGTTGGCTGGACAATGCAACCGCTCTGTGCTAAGGAAAAGGTGTATTTTCTTGGAACGAAAACTAATTTACAATATCAGCTCTTTCCGTTTTAGTTTCATCGTACAACGCACCCAATTAGAACATTTAAAATAAAATAAATGTATTGCCTTACAAACTGCCTGAAGGGCTTAAATATTCTAAAATGCAAATGAACGATTAAAAATAATATTATCAAATAAAGAGAATTCCCGAATTTAAATATAAAATGCAAACAAAATATTAAAATTGCACTCTCATCTTTTCTTCTCGAAACAACATTGGATTTATAAGTTGGGACATTACAATCGTCAACAGTTTGATTAAGACTCTTTAAGAACAGTATGAAAAGGGTCCTAAAGAGATTCTGGCCTTAACCTCTCGGTTAAAATTTAAACCAGTCTATCGTGAGCTTGATGCCTTAGTTAGATCAATCGACCACCAGTGTCTAGTATTCGAGTCAAGCACAGAGAACACACTTATCTGCAACCTGTTTTTGTTTTGCCCATCCAGACTATACACAAATATATAGGTATGTTTATAACATATGCATTAATATTTATTCAAATATACATACAGTATTTATATAAATATATATAACGATAATATTGTAGGAATTAGGAAGGTAGAATTAATAGGAAATTAAATGTACTAGCATTTGCTTCAAAGAACTTGATAAAGCAATTAGGAACTATCGTCCTAGTACACTAGCTCGGTTTCAAACCACAACCGCCCCGTCACTGTAAAACCAGAGTATATGAGCCTGAAGCTTACCGCGAGTCCACAGATGCATTAATAGAGTGTGATTTGCTTGTGTTGCTAGTGCGCTAGGCCGAGTAAGACAACTCAAAATCCCAAGGCCAGCAACATGGCGGAGCTCACCAAGATATACTTCGCCTGCTACACCAAGATCCACAAATCTATGAGTGATGGTAAGTTCAGTTATGGTAGGTAAGATACACATGAATATTCGTGAGTCTTTCGTCATTGGTCAAGTCCAAAATAGCGTGGGTCAGACATACTGTGTAGGAAAACCAACTCTGCCACACTTTTTTTTTTTGCTGAATATTTTAATGTTTCAAATTCAAATAAAAAAAATTTTGATGTTCAAAAAGATTTTTTTTTCAAAGTTTGGCATACTATGAATCCTTTCTAGTGTTTCAATGTTTCAAGTTTCGTACCCAAGTAAAAAAGGTGTATAAGCTTTCAAAATTATGAGAATTTGTTGGGATCATTCTCAAAACGAATCTCTTCACGTTTTAAGTATATCTGTATAATATACATACAAGGCATATGAAATTAATAACACGTATAAAGACAACAAAAGATCGACCCAGTGAGGTTAGGTATGCGTTAGCCCTAGCAATCCGCTGCTTATTTTATTACATATTTCACAAAGGGTACATGGGGAGGGGCGGATCCTCGAATCCTCCTTTTAGTTACATATATTTATTTATCTCAACATAATTCTGATGATTAGTTTAATTTTTTCAACTTAATTGCTTATTAATAGGGCTAGGATTTTGATGACCTAAAAATGTGTATAAAATTACCTATTAAAAATGCATTTATGACCCCAAAAATGTAAAAAAAATTCTCTTTAAAACTTCAAAAAATTACAAAAAAAAAAATTTTTTTTCCTCACTAAAAAAGTAAACCAAAACGAAACCTTAAAATGTAATTTAACCTTCCGTTTCTGTGCCAAACTTAAAGTTTTTATTTTGTCAACAAAAAAAATCCATATAAAATAAAACAAGGAAAATACATAAAAATTCAACTTAAATTTTCTGACAGTTTAATTTGACATGGCAAACTTAAGAGTTTTTATTTCAACAATCCAGAATTGCAATCCATAACAAAAATTATGTGCAGATTTTCGAAAGAGAATGGTTTTCTATTAACTGCTAACAATGCTTTAAACATAGATAAGCTCCTTTCCACTTCTACTGACACCACAGGAGCATAGGCCTACTTGAAATAAACTACGTCGCTTTGTTTCAAACTCTCCTGAAATTTCCCCAAGGGAAAAGTTTTTCCCTGATAGCACATCTGCAATTAAGCACTGCATTTCATATCCTTAATTTGAAAAAAAACTTGCTCAATTTTCTTTTGCACAGTCTTTCCCACTTTTCCAGTCACAATATTTAGGTCATTCACAACTTTCTTTACAAAATTTATTTGATCCACTAATAGCACTGTTGACTTCTCCAATGAAGTAATGACACTAGGCAGAAATCCAAAATTCGACTTTAGATAGAAAACCTTACCTGCAATTTCAGGATCAGAAAAAAGTTTATGCACAACTTAATTGAGGTTGCTTCATTTCTGTCAAATAAATCGATCTTTTTCACAGCTTGGAAGTTCTCACAGTAATAGTTGCATGCTTCAATACAAGTCACCCCCTCCCCCCTGGTTAAAATGGGAGCCGGTGTCAAAGGCACGTTCGGGGTCTCCGACTTGAATGATGCCACTTGAGATGGTGCCTTCAGAAAAATTTTTCTTCACTCACCCAATCAGCTGGTCAACTTTGATGAATTGCCCTCGTATCTCTTCAGCAACTCTGTGACAGGCATGTGCTAGACATGTTAGGTGCACCATTTTTTAGTAAGCGCTTTCAGAGAAGGACATTGTCGTGTTGGATGCCATCGAGTCATTAAGCTCAAGAACCTATCAAATAGTTTGCTTATTGTAGAAAAATTCACTTTTTCTAAATTTTCACAATTGATGAGAAAATTTTCGCTAGGGCCATCTTCCATCGTACCTACCACTACATTAGCTACATATCGTTCTAAAGAGTCAGTTTCTCATCCATAGAGACCCATATTTTCTTTTCTGCTACTTTTTCTCGTATCTTCTTCATGGTGTTTTCATAGCAACGGCTGACATAATTTTTTCTTAGTATGGAGGAGTCCGGCAAAGACTTCCCAATGTGCTTTTCTAAAAAGCCGCGCAATCTCGGATTGTTAACTCTGCTCAAGGAAATACCAGTGTAAATGAAGGCTTCGCATGGTTCTTCGTAAAATGTAGAATGTTTTGAGGACTCACTGGTTTGGCCAAGGAGCATTTGCTCTAGTTTTTTCTCATCCTGGAATCGATGAAGACCTCGTTTGTGTTTTTCTCTCTTGACATGCTGCTGCACAGTATATTTCTTTTCTACGGCAACTCTCACCGTCACAAATTTTGCAATATAGTATCTGCCCATTGGTAGAGAATACTTTTTCGCCATATTCAGCAATGAAAAGTTATAATTTATGTGAGACACTTTCTTTCACTTTAGGCATGTTGAATGTTAAAATTCACATAAACAACACGTGTAGCTTCCGAAAAATGTAGAGAGACAATGAGCCCCCGTTATCTACAAAACTTGCTCAGACTAGTTTAGACGAGTTCATTTACAGCCTCACTATGCTATAGGGGAGGGGGAAGAGCTATCCAGCTATCACCGGCTTGAAGAAAGAGATGGGGGAGGGGTGGACGTAGTCTAACCACCGTCTTGGCACCACCGTTTGTTATGACGTGTGCAGAGATGTTCTTATCATGGATAAATGACTCAAAAATAACAAAAACTGCTTAAAATGACCGAAAACCCTTTAAAAATGCCATATTCGCGTAAAAACACAAAAAAATGCCTCAACAAAGCTACTTAAATCAGTAAAGTTTCTTATAAAAAAGATTAGTATATACTTGAACAACGTTCCAGGTTTGCCAAAGAAAAATGCAAAATTATCAAAATCCTATCCCTAATTATTAATAATCGTATAAAAATTAATTAAAAACAAATATGCATATTTTCGACAAAAGAACCAAAATAATCCCTAATTATTCGTTTTGTGAGTCGTTATTTGGTTCAGAATTCTCTGTCAACACCACGGGTGTTCTTTACCTTTTGTATAGGTAAATATATATATATATGTTTACTAGTTCATAATATATGGTGCTTCCACACTTAACTTCAAACAGTGTTGCCACCAATGATTGAAAACAAAACAAAAATCCCGGCAATTTCTCTATGAGTTCTTTAAAAAAATATGCAATAGTTTACAAAATGTTGACAAATTAAAATAAAAACTAGCTTGGATGGGTAAATAAGAGTCTGGTAGAACCAATGGAAGGTGAGATCATTCTTATTCAAATTAGTGGGTTAATACTATAAAAGAATAAAATGTGGGCTCGACAAAACATCCCTCCCTCTTTCAGGATCGCTAAGGTTAAAAAGCTCGAGACACTAAACTGTAAGGAATATGGGAAAGGGTATTCATCTCTGGCGTAGGGACGGGACATTTCTATGGCGTGAGGGGTACTTTGATTCATCTTTATTAGCGTTTGTGTCGAAACAAAATAATTCCATAATGTGTATAACTATTCCTTAAACTTTATTTGAGCTACTTTCTAATATATATAATTATTATAATTACATATAATTATTTTTGTTACCCGTCATAATCCAGTCCAATTTTCATAGAAATTAAATTTTGCAAAATAGAAACATTATTTCAAGGCCAAAATTTATAACATTTTACTATTTTTATTGTTATTTACAGGTAGCAATAATAGCTATCAAAAGTTAAAGCTGCAGATCACATGACCTGGTGTATGGATACGTGAAAGTAGATCTAGTGACTTTTCTAGTGTCATATAGGACCCTTCCTTTGGAAATTGGCTTGCAACCCACAAGGCTATACATATTTTACTATAATAATGGACTGGGTTTGTTATGAGGAAAGGGTAAATTTATAGGAAATATACCCAAATTTGAGTAGAGGTAGGATGGGAGATAGTTTAGAAAAAAAACCTCTCAGTACACCCTTGCCGTGATCCAATACCCAACCTCACGTCCCTAGAAAAACAGAGTAAACAAGTCTGACGTATAATCTGCATGTCAACCGATATGTGCATAACACTTTCATAATGCATATATATATATATATATATATATTATAATTGAGGAAGTCACTTATGGTCATTAAAATATTTATTGTTTCAGAGGACATGAAAAATTTAAAATCAACTCCACCGAAATGTCCCTACAAGTGAAGGAGGAAAGGTAAGTACTCACTCACTTTTTTTTAATTCACAAAAATACCAATATAAATATAAATAAAAAATAGTTTAATTAATAACGAAGATAAGATGACTGTAATTTTTGCTATCACTCCTATCAAATATTAAGGCAATCAATCCGTATTTTAAAGATCAATTAAATCGCTTTTTTCTTAAACTACTATATATATTTATATATATAAACTAAATTTCAAGATAAAATGTACAGTACAATTTTCATAGGAAAGTGCCTTTTAGAAAATACAAACTGTTTTGCTTGTGTACGGAGAGGGGCAGAGGGGGCTCTCTAGCTACTGAGTCCGCCCTGGGTCATGTGTATACACACAGTCGACAAATTGTCATAACGACATAATGAATAAGTTTGAATGTATCTGTGTACACAGGCAACAGAACGTCAAAAGTGTATTTCGATGTTTGAAAAGAGTTGTGGAGGGCTACAACATTGCGACGACATGCATACGCCCAGTGCAATCAAATGTGGCCGTACACGGGGGACAATTCTCTCACTGCTCACAAGATTGTACTTTGACCGGCCCATGACCTCACTCTAGTTTTAGAATGAATAGCGTTTACTCGTGCTTCTTTGTTTTGAAATATATATATATAAACAAAGAAGCACTAGCAGGTATATTTTAAATTTAATTCATACGTTTGTCGATTCTTTCGTCATTCAGACAAACAGCATATATAAATTTAAAATATACCTAGCCTTGCGTCTCTACAGCACAAGA
This sequence comes from Timema podura, assembly GCA_033556935.1. Taxonomy (NCBI): domain Eukaryota; kingdom Metazoa; phylum Arthropoda; class Insecta; order Phasmatodea; family Timematidae; genus Timema; species Timema podura. The sequence goes on along the minus strand of JAVRXN010000004.1, from coordinate 52,497,383 downwards.
ATCTTACAGAGTATTCGGACAACAGCGTTAAGAAAAGGCTGTCGCTTGATGTTCACGTTGCTGTTTTGGAGAATTGAAATGGTAAGGTGGGTCAGTGGAAAATTGATGTGGTAAGGTTGTAAACACCACGACTCTCGAAACAAAATCTCTTCTCTACTGTACTCAGAAAAATTCTCCATACCTGGTCAAGTGGTTGAAACCCTCAAACTTGGTGGATACTTCTCTAATATGGTCTCTATTACTAACGCGTTGTAATAATCGTGAAGCGATGATCATTATGCAAATGATAATTTATTATTTCATTAGGGTTATTTTTTATAGATATTGATAATATCTATCAAAAGTGAAATATGCAGATATCATGACTGACGTACGAATGCGTGAAAGTATATTTAGAATGTTTCCTAGATCGTACTATGAAAATTGAACTGTACTATCTACCCACACGCCAACTTAGTGAGTTGGAGTCAATTCCATTCAGTCTCCAAATCCTTCAGTATTGTCTTCTTTATAATTAAATAAAAACCTATTTATTTTAATGTATACAATAGCTGAGCACATCCCATTTCTCATTACGGATTAATATTTAGCTTCAACTTGTATATTTTTTATATTTTTTTGGTATTCAAGCTAAAGAACATTATATTTTATTTCCTCTACAAACTAAATACAAATCAACTTAGACCAAAAATGGCCACTGCATGCACTAAATACAATGTGGTTAATGCTTGCGTGTTCTCAACAGTTGACTAGTCTGGCATTGGTCTGATGTGAACATGGCGGGCATCTATTCGAGAGTAACTTGGTTTGGTTCTTAGCCACAATATATTCTCCTGATTATGTTTCATTCATATTTCATGAACACAATCTGAATGTTGTTTCAGTGCATAGTTGGCTGTATGATGTCTGAATTCGGATTGGTAAGCACTATTATTAAACAAATAATAAATCAATAAAAAATGTATTTATGTTATTATAACATATTTATATATATAATAGATATAATAAGATGGAAGCTTTACGCCACTAAAAGTTGGAGTAGTTAAATTAATTTGGAGCTCGCTATTCTTGCGCTTCTTGGTAATAACAAACCCACCTGAGTTTTGAAGAAAAACACTTAATCTTTAGGATATTAACAATAAAAAGTACTATAGAATCTTGGTTCAAAGCTCAATTTTTGTGTGTGTTTGTAAGTTGACCGAAGATTTGTGCGTGTTTTCACAGCTGACAAATAACCAGATCAACTTGACCACGGCTGGGAGTCTGATAAAGAAAAAGGCAGGAGACAAGGCTAAGGAAAGTATGGCTGTCCTTGCAATTTGCGCAAACAAAGGTAATACACTCGCATTATGCTCTTTGTATGAGTATTGTATACACGCACATCTTTGGTCACGTGGATGGAGGCATTCATTTCGTATTTTCTTGTTTGCCGGGGATGGAATAGTCGGGGTTTAGATTCTGGGAGGTTGTAGGCTCCTATGGTGGTTTTTCCTTTGTTTGATTATCATTCTCCTTTCAGGCAAACCTGGGCACATGGTTACTTTAAATTAAATTATTGAAAAAGTGGGGGGGTAAGGGGAGAGTTAAAATCAGGATAAGCTACATTGGTGTAAACGTGGACTAAATATTAAGCTCTGGTTTACCTGTGATGAGATAATCAAGGTTCAAATTCCAGCCGAGTGTACAAAGAAAGATTATTTCTTAAATTGTTTACCACTATTATTTCATGAAAATGCTAATATATCTTCCCTAAGCTATAACCTACCCATCCATACCACATTGGTGAATTTAAAAGTAAAAATTAAATAAAAAAGCATATGTCGATACCAAGGTCAGATAAACCATATTCACATAAATCGATGTTTTCCTTTTCATTTTTTATGGAAGGTTGGATGAAAATGCAAGTTAAGGTCAGTAGTTTTTTATAAATATTTATTTTGACAAAAGAAATAGAACATTGCTCCATGTCATTAACATATTTTAATTTTCTACATTATAATATTTTCAACTGTTGTAGTTGGTGTACAGCCGAACGAGTGTCTCGCTGGCGACTTAGCCTGCAACTGTGTCATAGATGTGAGTATTCGCCAACACAGAGAGAAAAGCTCTCTGCAACAGTCTTGTCAAACTCGTTTGATAATAATAGCCACAGTGAACATTAAAAATACTGAGCGGATACCTTTAAAAAATCTGTATTGACACTTATCTCACGTAAAAAATAATTCCAGCTAGTATCTTATATTTATAAAAAGAAAGAGAGCCCCTATATAAAACAATACGAATAGCCCTATATTTTCTACCCACATTTTAAAACATTTATTTGTAGCAATGTGTTAATTTCATTCTTTAAATGTTATGCCAAAGTCATCTTTATAACTGTTTCACAAATGTGTGTTCATGAGCCAAGATTTCTCTGGTGTTTTGTTTAATTTAATGTGAGAAATCAATTTTTAGCAAACGAAACATGTCAAATATTGCACTTAATATTTGGTGAGTAAATTCAACCTCTTTCGGAAATGTATGAATGTCAAACAATGAGTGCGGATTTGGTTCACCAACATAAGATTCCAAAATTCTCCAAATTATGCCTAATTTCCTAATATACATCCCAGAATGTTGTATTTCCTCTAATTCTATAAAAGAAGAAGAGGGTCTCCTTGTATGATGGTTCATCACTAGGCACGGGCCGTACAAAGTTAAATATATAGGGCCGTGAGTTTGACGTACCTGATCTATAGTGTGACTACCATACAGTCCAACATTTATAGGAATCTAGAAATGTCACTAGACCTACTCTCAAATATTCATACACCAGACAGTGTGAGCTACAGCTATTACTTTTAATAGATATAATCTGGAGTCTGTTGTTGTGTTTCGGGCATAGGTAAATTGGTTACTCAATGACTGGTTGACCTTTGTCAGGGTGGTTAATCTGGGCTCAGCACTTCATGGGTGTCCGGGGGAAAATAAATTGAGTTAAAACTATCTAACATAACTAAAAATATTAGATGAGGAAAATCTTCTAAAGGAGGAAAAGGTCAAATTAAATAATCATTACACAGCAAATTTTGATTTCAGCAAAACATTTTCTTCCAATTTTTTATCTGTAGATTTTTTTTATCGTATGCTACATATGACCGGGAGGGACTTTGAGATCCAGGTTCGGTCACCTTATGTATGAACTATTAGCCACTCTGGTGACACAGAGTGTTGCCCAGGTTACCTCTATAGACCCATTGGGTTTTTTTCTGTAAGCATGAGAGTTTCGTTTACTTCGATATCAGTCGTTGCTACTGGTGACTTCAGAGAAAACATTTGTATTTGAACCTCACATTCTGGTTGTTTTAAAGGCATATATCGCACTTTTTACTGTAGCAGACTGAATTGCAGCTCCACAGATTGATGAGATATGCCATAGTGTAACGACTTTCCTCGGTCTTCAGCGGAGCCACTTTCTTAGATCTTCCTCATAATACAGGCTTACAGAATTCATCAATACAACATCTAAAGGCTATAACTGAAAGACGTGACTCCTAACCTCCACAGTGGGAGCTCATCTCCGAGTAACGGGGAACAAGAGGAGGCAAGCACATCAAAGAAGCAAACATTTATTTACTATACCCTTCCCCTCAGATCCGTTCCTAGTGCACCAAACTCAAGTACTTTAGACCAACTTCACCTTCCACTGCCCCCCATTCCAAAGGAACCTCCTACTTTCCAGGCCAATCCTTCAGATATCTGGATACATATACACAGTCCACTGACTGAAGACTTGTATTTTCACCCGAGAAGACAACTCCCTGGGTTCCCCCAAACGATGGGAAACCTCTCATCGGGATTTCGCAGCTATCTTGAGACAGGACTAGCCCTAGAAGAAAAATTAGTTACTCCCCCTTTTTCACTACCCTCTTCCCTCTCCTCTCTAGATCGTCTCCCTTGGGTAGCTTGGTTCGAATCTAGGGGAGTAATAATTTAATTATTTAACCGAGGTTTAGGGACATATCATGGGTCCGGTTCTGTTTTAATAATCGGTAGTAGGTAGGATAGTTCTAGGGGATTCCTTGACACTGTTCATATAATTAAAGCGACACATACCACATGGATTATCATAAGGACTGGTTTGCTATCCTCATAAGGACATCCCCTGGTCTCCCAGGTTAGTTCCCAACAAGGTAAGCTAACCTTAGTCACTCCTGGCGTCATCATTCACCTCGGAGCCTGGATAATGATCCGGATATACAGATAGACTAGATACTAGATACTTGCAACAGTTAGTAGGATTAACATTGTACTCACATTATATCAGTTAGTCAGGAACAGAGTGACACGAATCTTCATCAGCATCCAGGGTACCATACAGAAAACTAAAGTTGAGTCGAGTCCCGGATTTACGAAACGGAGGTCTTATATAACCTCAACAAAATGAACTTTGAAAAATGAACTACGCCCAACGCCATTGTGACAGAGTGAACTGTGAACTAGCGGAACAAATATGTTCACCACTAGGACTCAGGAAATAAACCGAGAAGTCCAGTACAAGCAAATATTAGGGGAACATTTGCTTGGGAACTGCGGGATGCTGAGCGATCTTCGGTCCACTTGTATTTGTTAAATTTAAGTGGGAATTTACGATTTTGAGTTGCTAAGTCATTACGGGGGTTCTTAGTTCGTGTCACACCTCCACTCTTTCACCCACTACGCCACCCTACTTATCAACACAGAGGACACTCGAAACAAACTCTACCTTTATACCTACTTAAAACTCACTAATATTGTGTTTGTCTAACTTTGCAATGAATGTATTCTCTCAAGAATTGTTGGGTTTAATAATAAATAATGTCTTTGTTTTCAGTCTGGATTAATGACGCATATGGGATAGAGTTGTTTGATTTTTCCAGCTTCACGAAGAAATCAAAAACATTATTAATAATTATATTTAATTATAATATGTTTAATAAAACTTTTAAGGAATAGTGTGGTGTGTCTTGTACTTTAAATCATTCTTTCATAACCGTATTGTATAAAAGCAATTTCTCTTAAATTTTGGCTGTAAAATCACATTTATTTATTTACTATGTTTTTTTGACTATGGAACGAATAGTCAACGAAGTGGTCAATGTACACTCCATCCAAGAAGTAGTGCCGCGCACTAACCTGTATATAAAAGCTTGCTGGAGAACTGAAATGGTAATGGAAACATTTAATGTAGAGTAGAAATAAGTCTAATCTCCTTGCACTCTTCCAAACATTTTTTTATTTATTAAGGGTCCAGAAAATCATATAAATGTTTATATAATCAAATCAGAACCAAATATTGAATGCATTTCATTAAATCATTATTAAAGTACTGCAGTGTCTAAATCATTAAAGCAAATAAACATAATGAGTGTATTAAAATATATTATAAGCTTTCGTGAATGATGAGTCGTGATATGGTATATAGTCTTGAATAAAATAGTGGGAGAATTTTAAGGTAAGCTTGACAATTTGTGTGCTTCCGTTAATGACAGATAATCATCATTTGGTCATTAATCACTTCAGTGGCCGAATGGTATAAAGCGTCACTCTCATATTAAATTGGTCTGCTGATGAAGGGGAGATCGGGGTTCGAATACCGGTTGGGTGTACTGAGGATGGTTTTCCCTAAATGGCTTCGGTCCTTCCATTAAAATGCGGGTAAATTACCTCGAAAATGCATCCTTCCTCATCCCTACCCGTTAGAGCAATTATTATAATACATGCGTGTAACCTTAACAGGTAGTAAGACGCGGTGATCTTTTTTTTTTTAAGAAGAAAAAGTCTCATTGATCTTTTTATTGATTTGCTAACACTCTCCCCTTTTGGCTATTCTGGGTCCATTTTTACATTTTTGTACCATCTTCTGCCAACATCATCCGTCATACACTCCATTCTTGGTCTCCCTCTTGAAATTCTTCTTTCCACAATTTCTATAATTATTTTTATTCACTTTATCATTTCTCAGTACATGTCCTACCCTGCAGTTAACTCTTCTTTGCTGTATACCTTTCCAAAGTCTCCTTTCTTCATTTACTTTTCTTAACACTTCTATATATAATTTAAACCCGCCTCGGTGGCGTAGTTGGCTAACGCGCTAGTCGTGTTGAGCTCGACCACCGAGGACGGGGAGATCGAGGTTCGAATCTCGGTCGGGTGAACTGGGGGTGGTTTTTCCTAAATGGTTTTCCACTCTTCCTCCACGCAAATGCGGGTTCACTTCCTCTAAATGCAACCCTCCCAATTCCTAATCCATTAGCGTAATTAGTACTTAAGCGTATAACCCGAACGGGTAGTAAGACGCGGTGCTAAATATTATTATATTATTATATATATATAATTTAAATTAGTTGAAAAATTACTCTTGGAAACGGGAATAGAGCCCGGGACCTTTGCCTTAGTACACCGATACTTTATCACTGAGATATCCAGGAGTCGTCCCGTGCCCAGGGTCACCACTCTTAACTCATATTTTAAGGCAGAGTCTGTGATGGACATGCGGAAAGAATATAATGCAGCTATAAATGTAAATAGCAAATATAAATAATATTTTTATGATTTTTCATTTGAAGAAAATACTATTCCCTTAAGGCTGTATAGCACTGTCACATTTATTCTACCAAAGTTATTTGATAAAAAAAAATAGGACTATAACTTTGAGGATTCATTGACGATATTTTATAAAAGATTTGCATTAATAAACATGCTGATTTTAATCAAAGAAAATTGTGAGATTTGAAAATTCAACCTATAAGCTACATGATAAACAGTTAAAAATGTAACTGTACAGTACTAAGAAACAAACTCCGCACTTAGACTATCCGCTACAACGTAAATATGTTTTTCTTTTAATTATTAACTCAACTTTGGTGACCCCGTTATTTAAAAATTTTCGTTGTCCATTCGTAAATATTTTTGACATGATTGGCGTCCATTTTTGTATTCACATAATATTGTACAAACTTTGAAGAAAAGGGATGCATTATAATAATATATATATTAATCGAAAGTGGTGTCAACTCTTTTATCATATATTTAATATGACAGTGTAATACTGCCCTTATACACCCAAATCCCAGTTTATTAGAACGAGATTTGTAGGGATTCGTCCTTGATCGCTGCATTAGCCGTATCACGTCAAGTGATGTAAACAGCCGCCATGAAGCAAGGGTCATTCGAATGTAACTAGTGTTATAATATGTGCAAATAGGTTTTATTGTTTGTTCTTTTGCCATGCGTCTTACGTCTAAAGCCGCGTATACACTAGTGACTAGGCGAACGAGAGAACACGAAAGGTAGCGAATGCATTCGGTCGAATTTGTCCGGCGTTTGGTTCAAAATTCGCCTTTAAGTCAACATCAAAAGAACCGAATGTTTTCACGGATGTTCTCTCAATTTCGCTGGTTGTATAGTTGATGACTTTGCGTTGCTCTACTTTTCAGTATGTATGATGAATATTTAATTATAATCGCTAGTGCATCATATATAATAATCAGTGAATAAGCTGTGCAGCCTAGGAGAAGAAAAATAAAAGGCCGTTGGAGGACTTCACTTTTTAAAATTAGAGAACGGTATAGTTTTTTTTATTCTACTCTTATAGTCATTGAGTGTTAGATTCCAGAGACACATATTCGTGGTCTAAATCAATGAGTTGTAATACAAGAATAGGCCTATTACTCCACTCCAAAGCCACACATAAAAACTATATTCTATTCGGTTTGCTGTCGATGTTTCCTACTGCGCACACACCATAAATAAACAGCCTTCAAGCGAACATCCTTTGATGTACCGACCAGTGAGCGAACCTTGGCGAAGGCGAACGAATGCGTTCGGTGGTGTTTATTTCTACGTACACATTAAACAAACGAATTCGTTCGCTTGCGTTCGCCTAGTGTAGATGCGGCTTAGCGTTCATACTGTTGAAGTTTTTATGGCAAAAAACATGTTTGGAATAAACATTTCAAATATTTCTTCAATAGAGACATTTAGTTTGACAATCTCTAAATTTCTTGAATATTTCTCAAGAGCAATGTTGCATTTAACGAGAGACTCTTAAATCAAGATAAAAGTTCTTGATAATCTGTTTGTTCAGTGGCCATAGCCAATATTCAATAACTGTTGAGACAACTATGTGTATAAAAATTAAACTAAATGTCTCTACCGATTAAATATTTTATTTATTTTGGTAACAACATATTTTTTGTCGTTAAAACAGGCCTAACGTAACCCAAACTCCTGTTTCTTTTCTATATTAACTTGATCGCCCCCTCAACCCACGTGCGATTAGGTCGGTCGACTAAAGGCAATTACAAAGCTTTTAGTCAATAATACCACGACGCTGGTACCACGGAACACTATCAATTAGACGCCTATTAAACTCACATCGTGAGAGCAATACAAGTAATTATTTGTTTAATTGCCCAGGTCTATTGTAACTCGCTTTCAGTGCATCGGAAGTAATTAATTATATGTTGGTTTCCATCTCAGTTTTGTGTTCAATCTAACATCAATAATTGCAGTAGCAATTATCGTGTTGTTACAAGCACGTGACCCGGTGATATAGCTATAGTAGGATTCCGGTACGAAGGATGTTCTGGGAAGCCTTGTTAATTAATATAGTTATCTTAATACTCGTACATGGTTTGATTATGGTAGGAAAAAAGGTTTTCTAGAATTACTACTAAAATCCTATTATAATTTAATATTCATAAAACGGGGTTGTCCAGTATAATTTACCCGCAGAGCCAAATTATTTTTTTACCACCACGTCTTACCACCCGTCCAGGTAATACGTCTAAGTACTAGTTACTATAATGTGTTAGGTGTGTGGAAGATAGAATTTAAAGGAAATTCACTCAAATTTGCGCAGATAAAGAGTGGGAAAACATTAAGAAAAGCGTGACTCTGTACATCCTGCCGGGATTCAATCCCCGATCGTCCCATCATCGGAAATCCACTCTATGATGAGAGTGACGCCTCAGGTCACGCGACCACCGAAGCGGGTCGTTCCTTTGTCCAGTCCTCGTTCACAAACCCACACCTATTCTAATAAACGTCACATTCAAAAGAGCCGCCATGTCATGGTGTGGTGAGCACCATGAATGAATCGCTAATGGGAAGAAATAAACGTTTAAAAAACTTCCGGTCAACCATTTAAAATTGTTTTTCAACAGCTCTCCGACACCCGATACTTTTCATGAATACATTTAATAGCACAGTTCCATCCCCTACTGATAGCACACACAGTACTACTGGGTCTTCACGTATCGTCTTAGCATGACGTTTCAAATATTTATAACGTTCTACCTTCTATGGGTAGCGACCGTAGCTAATGTGGAGGTATGTTCTGTATTATTTATAAGGTGGGATGAAAGAGATCTTCAGCTAAAACCAGTATTTTTGCCCAACATAAATATAATGTTTCTTCAGTAAATACATTAATTAAAGTGGGGCTTACACTGCTATGTTTTACTGGCGCCATTCGTTACTGGCGTGCCAACATGAGAGGGTAAACCTCTATTTGCATGATAATTAAAGATTTTGCATGACGCATATCCTGCTTGCACGAATATTCGAGCGCTCGAATAATTTGGCACCAGAGATGAATTGTCGCGCCAGCAGAACGTTGGCGCTAGTTGTACTTGCACATGTGAACCATGATTGATGTGTCAGTCACAGCTCTCAGAGAACAGGTCCAGTGAATTGTTTAGAACAGTTGTGTGTACATGTGGCGAACTCAAATGTCTCGCAAGTAAATCTTTGCAAGGTATTCAAAAATGTGTGTAAACCTTTACTTGTACGGTAACTGGACTGTCGTGGCTATTGGCGCCAGCTAAACATGACAGTGAATATGGGCCTTAAATGCCTGGATTTAGTAATATCAACAGTTCTTGTGTATTTTCTAGGGGCGTCGTAGAATTAAATCAGGCAGGCATTTTTCTCTTTATTCAAATTATACCTAATTAGATTTTCTAATCCAGGGACGACTTGTATAGTCAAAATGTATCAAGTATAAAAATTGAACCTACTTTTCTTAAGGTTGTTTGAACAAAGATAACTAATGCTGAGAAAAATCTGTAAGATAGCGTTTGTGTCGCTGAGGATAAGGTGAAATTGGATGCTAACGTTCCGTTCCGTTGAGAACCAAAAAATCTCTCTTCGTCAGCGGTGGAGTGACTGTAAAATCTTGGGATGAAGTTTCGGGGGTGTTTAAGGAGAGTGGGGGAGGGGGTGGGTTAGCAGGTAGACAGTCCTTTCTGGCTATTATGAATGAAAACTGTAAGTCAGGGACTGAACTAAACCATCTGTTCATTTTTAAAGCTAACCTTAACTTGATTTAAACACTAAGCTCATTTAGTTTATTTTAACGATGAATGGTGGTCAGATTTCAAATTACGAATGGGTAAACAAAGGGTGCATCTTTCTAAATGGTTTCCCTTTGTCCCTCCACAGAAATGTGGGTACATTTCCTCTGTTTTAGTTATTGCTCATCATTAGCACACTAGTGTAATTAGTAAAAATATAAATATTAATTACACTAAGTGTGCTATATATAGATATGCCAAACTAATAGAGTGGAGGGAAACGGGGGCGAATGTTAAATATTTAAAGCATTATATCTACATTATGTCGAATATGAGTATTTATTAATTACGGTTATAGCTTCATCTACATATTTTTAAATTAAAAATGACATCTGGACATGGAAATTGAACTTCGGACCTATATACTATGTTTTGATATTTGTTATGAAACTAATTCGTTCTATCTGAACAAAGGGGAGAAAATACAGTAGAAAAAAAATTGACGAGAAAGGACATAAGAAAGAGTGATTGAAAATGTATGCCTATATGTGTGTGCTATGATTGTGGAGGGGGACTATTGATGTAGACCAGATGTCCCCAACCTTTTTGTACCTTAGAGCACATTTAAAACTAACGGTAGTGTGGCGGGCACCAATAACTTTTCAACTAAATTTATAGCCGAACATAATTCATAATGCAAATAACACACACACAAATACATATTATTAAAAGAAATTGTGAGTTTAAAATTTAAAAGAATATTTTTTAAATTTGCATATAAAATAACACAAATGGTACACACGCAAAGTTAGTCCAAAACCAGTTAAAACAATTGAAACAATTTTCACCAAACTAAAAGTCAATGTCAATAAATAAAAAAAATACTGCTTTATTTACGATTTTAACAAGACCAAAATAAAGACACAAGGAAATATTTAACTACTCATCACAATTTTGGTGCTTATGTACATTTTTAAACTCTACATTTATTGTGTGTTTATTCAAGCAACAAAGCTGGGTGGACCCATTTCAAGATATTTACAAGGAAATAGGAAGTATTAGCATGGTATTAGTGAGTAGAATGATAGTTCCGATTAATAAAGTACATTTTGAAAATGAGCCTGCAAAGAAAGAGGAATCAGAGGGAGGGATTGGAAAGAGGGGGGCTTTCAATCACCAACTTCTTGAGAACAGCATACCTGGAGATAAGCACAAAATTGATTTTTGTTGGAAAAGCGAAAGATTAAAATTATTAGTCAAGAACTATTCAGCTGTTGTCAAAAAGTGGCGGGCAGACACAAAAGGCTCGGCGGGCGCCATGGCGCCCGCGGGCACAGGGTTGGGGACCGCTAATGTAGACACTCGGTGCACAAATGCACATATTGTTAGTGTTCATCTGGACACGTCTGTAGCCTGAACCTAGCTAATACAGTAGTGGCTCGCAAATTATGCTGCGTGATGATATTGTAGGTTGTCGGTGCCGTTTTTTAATAACTTTTTTTAGCGCCGTGTGTCTTACTACCTGTTCAGGCTATACGCCTTTGTACTAATTAATTTAATCTTTAATCTAGGACAAACACAAAATCCATCCCCCTACCGTCAATTCATCAGTGTTAAAGAGTAAACCTATATTCCAACAATGATAAATCTCTCATCCATGCCAGAGATCGATCCCGGGACCTTTAGCTACGTAGGTGGACGCACTACCGATGGAACTAAACTTCGTATTTTTTTTGCATTATAATATTTTTTATCTAAGTTACATCCACAAACTAATTTATAGATGTTTTGTACAAAAGGTCTAATTTGTTTTTAAGAAAAGGTGGGGAGGATGCACAGCATAAGACTTTCTCGCTACTGTGAATAAAAAAGAGATATTTACTTAAAACTCGTAAAATATTTGAAACGAGATAATAGATATTGTTGCACATTCTACCAAAGAGCATAAACGAAATAATATACAATGTTAGAGAAAATAGGAGCACCACACCCACTGAGCATTACAGCAATTATTTCCAAATTCAAAACCTCCATAATGTATGTATTTATATACTCTGAAAGGTCTTTTTTCCTACCAAAATCCTACTATATAATAGATTTCTGGTAGGGAAAAAGGACTTTCAGAAAACAATTCCTATGCTGAACAGACTTTATATATTTATATGTATATATTATATAAGTATATATTATATAAGTATATATTTGAAACTATTGGTCTTATAAAAATATATCTCAAATATAGATTTTTATATTTAATATGCCTTCATTTTTGAAATGATAAGTTATTTCGTATCCCAAAGAGGTGCGGTGATACGATAAAAACTGGAAGTTTCCTTAAGCGTAAATTACCCTCAAAGTTATTTTCATGAGGAAATTAGAACTTCCATTTTGTTATAATATTAAAAAATACATATACACTAATTTTAATCGAGATGAGTTTGATATAATCTATTTTTTCTCTTTCCACCCTTAAGTAAAAATAACTACCATTAATTTTAGGGTTGGATGAATTATTTTTAAAAAAAACTTAAGAGAAGACTTATGAAAACACGATATTCCAAGTTTTATCCCAATTGGTAAAATTGTTTCGTCTCTAGTCAGAGATACAGACTGGCATTATTTCAAAAACACACTTTTTTGGATTCAGGGGGTCATGAAACGTGGACATCCATCAAAATATCGAGTTTGATTTTTTTTGACAATTACTATTTTTGCATTATTTCCTACACTGAACAGACTTTAACTTAAATATAGGCTTTCATCTCACGCTGTATTCTTTGTTCAAAGTCATTCTTAAAATCATTTCTAAATTATTTTGCTAAATAGCAAGTTAATAAGGGGTTTACAGCGTCTCGGACTTTTCATTTATTTAAAATATACGGGTAGTAAGACGCGGTGCTAAATATTATTATTATTATTTAAAATATATTTTGTTAATTCTAAGTTAAATATGATTTTAACTTTAAAATTGAAATCTGAGATCATAAAATATATTATGGAGAATAGAGCCATTAAAAGATTAAATAATTCTGCATTGACATAATTTTAATTATAAAGGCCTAAATAATAATTTAATATCAATTTAATTATTTTGGAAAAGATAAATCTGTTCATAAGGGCGCACTTCATTTTTTCTCAATATCGTTGAAAATGATTACTGTAGTGTACATGGTAATCGAACCCGGACCCTTGTGCCTGGCGCCACCTGCTTAGTATTTGTACAATGCTAATAAGTACATATCAATCATTCTTTAAAGCAGAGTTAGTGAAATACGTGTGGCAGATCATGGCTCCTTAATAGTTGTGGTATTATATTATAGACAATAATTATTTACTACAAATTATATTCAAGAAACCATTTAAGATTAATACAAATTGTTCAAACGACCCGCCTCGGTGGCGTAGTTGGCTAAAGCGCTAGTCGTATTGAGCCTGACCACCGAGGACGGGGAGATCGAGGTTCGAATCTCGGTCGGGTGAACTGGGGGTGGTTTTTCCTAAATGGTTTTCCACCCTCCCTCCACGCAAATGCGGGTTCACTTCCTCTATTCAACCTTCCCAATTCCTAATTCATTAGGGTAATTAGTACTTAAGCGTATAATCCGAACGGGTAGTAAGACGCGGTGCTAAATAATAATAATTGTTCAAACGGCAGCATAAAGCTACCATGGATCAACGATGGAGTGTGTTTCTGATTGTTACTAAATGGCCGACGATTTTACACATCTATTACCGCCTAACCCTTAAAATATGAGCGATAAATGACCCTGACACAGGATTAGCCCTAGATAGCTCAGTGGTAAGATATTGACGTGCTAAGTTGGAGGTTCCAGATTTAAAAAGAATTTTCAAAAACAGTTAATTATTTAAGTTCAATTACATAATATAGGTTTGAAGTCATTTCACCAACTTATTAGCGGCTTGGGATTTCTGAATTTCTTCGTAAAAGTGTTTCATTGCCTTGGAATGCTTATTCCTATTGCCTTTTACATATCTTCTGCCATCTTTAAGCTTTTGTGAAGCCATTTTTTTAAATAGTAAAAATGTTATTCCCAATATTATTACACTTCACATATTCCTAAAGACATCAAATGCAATTACACTCAGCCACACTGAAAAAAATCCTTTCATCAATCGTCGCACTTGCTACACTGACTTGAAAACGTCGGAGAGCCAGTCAGGGGACAATCCCTTAAGAGAGACAGTATTGGGCAGGGCGATAAGCTTTACAAACAAGCCAAAACCACTGGTTACATATTTATGGTTTCAAGGACAAACAGCTAGTGACTTGGAATGAGAAAGGATGAGTTGTCTGCTCTACTCCGACCAGGCCGTTCTGTTTCAGCTATTGCGGGGTTTTATCAGATATATTTTCAAAATCCGGGTGCAAAATATGAAGCACCTCAGCTTGTATCATTTTTCATGAGTTTCAGATTGAATATTAATGTAAATGAAGTACCATTATAAAGTTGAAAGAAGTCAGCATTAATTGATTTACTTCTCCCATTTATTACACACGTTTAAGTATACAAAATAATTAATTGAATATTACATTTATTTGGCAAATGTTTACGTAATTAATTGAAGGTTTATTGAAATAATATTTATTTCAATTAATAAACCTCCTCAAGTACTTGTAACATTCTAAATATGAAATCTTTGCATCATTTGGTTTTTATAAAAATTGGTGCATTAGATGCCAAAATTTCACACTTTGAGTGAACACTGTGCTTAAAATATACATTTAGTTTATATTTAGTACAATAATCCAAGTTTGGTTTAAGAAGACCTACTAATATATAATTATTGTATTATTAATTTTGGGTCATACACCCTTAAGTTCTTGGAACGGTTGTGTTATAAATATAGTATACATGATGTGAATACACATTCAATTGAGGACACACATTTGTGAACCCCCTCCAGTAAAAGGATAACGTTATACAAAATATTGTATTATTTGAGACCATCGATTATAAGGAGTATAGATACAGGCTACGACTTTCTTTCTCTGCCTTTTGTAAATCAACATTTTGGGGAAATAAATGTAAAATATCATCAGACTATAAGAACACGACAAATATCTTTACAGGCTAGAAAAATACAAGGATATTCTAGTAAAGTATAGCTCCTACAAAGTTTAACGTGTAAAATTATCAAAAATAACTATCAAATAAAATTTATTTTGGCATGGGTAATTCTGAATAAACAATCAATACACATTATATTGTGTACAAACAAACATACACACACAAAATACAATAGTATCAGGAAAATAGTCTCATGAAGAACAAAAAGAGCGTCTTTACTACAGTTGATAGAATGTGCAGGAGAGGACGCAGTCCCAGTAAGTAGACAATGCTCATGTTTATTGTTTTAAGAACAAGGCTACACCTTGGCAGTACACAAAATATATTACTGGTTCAATTTTAATTATATATTTTTGGGCTTAAAGTTTCTTTAATCAGTACTTGTATTTGTTTTGGTTTATGAGAAACCCATACGTATGTAATGTTCACAACTAAGACTACCTGTCACTGATTATAATTATCTGTATTTCTCAAAATTCAAACAAATCTTTATTTGGACTCCTACTTAACGTGATATCAAGGAAATGTATATAATTTTATTTAATAGGTACGATACTACCTTTGTTTATTGACGATTGCAGCTCAAATGATTTCATTAAATGAATATATTAAACTTGATTTTAATAACTTTTATAACATGAAAAAAACTATTTATTATCTAAATCATACTGTATTTAATCGTGTAAAATATAATAAGCCCTTATAATATTAAAAATTCCTCAATATTGATTTAATCACAAATACTATTGTTTTATAGGTTGCTAGTACAAAAAAAAGCGAAGGCCTGAACGATATTGACTAAATTGAGGTTCAAATTAGTATTATCAGATAAATGATCAAATAAATTGAAGAAAACTCTTGAAAGTATATATTTCAAATTTCATACGATGGACCTTTTAGAAAATAAAAACATGTTTTTTTGTGAGCACAACTGGTAACATTTTACTATTTTATCATTGTTGATAATATCTAATAAAAAAAATGTCAGCTGAATATCACATGAGGTGACGTATGAATGCATTATGTAATTCAAGTAACGTTTTTATCTGTGAGATACAGGGTTCTTTCAGTGAAAATTGAACTGTACTGTATTATGTTATTTATCATTCATTACCAGTAGAATTGGAATGTATTGCCAACATACCGTTAAACGATCTATCTTTAGTGTACTGGACGAGGAGTGAGAGTTTAAAAAACACCACAGTTTTCCTGATAGAACGAGGGTGAATAGCTATATGAATTTAACATTTAAAAGGCTTCGTCTAGAATCGATCCAATGGTTCTTGAATCCAAGTTTAACACAAAATCGCAAATATAATTTCCTGCTAGTATATTTCTATGCCTGTGTGGGAATGAGATTTTGATTTTGGTATTTCCCGATATAAAACTTCCCAGTTTCCCACGGAACGAGACGGGAAATGGGGGGGGAAATAAATAAAAATAACTAGACTTTTGTATTGTATTCATTTTTTATATTTATGATTTTAGTATAAATTTAGACTTCCCATTCATGCCAATAAAAATAATTTGATGATAAAATTAGAAACTAAGGGCAATTTGATCCCGAATAGGATCGGGAAAAGAGACAAAATCTTATAGGCCTAGTTAGAAGGTCTGAAAAATAAATGTAAATTCTGTAATCTTGAAGAAATTGTTTAAAGGAAAGAAATATCTGTACAACTTATTTATATTAATTTATTTTAAAGCTGTAAAGATTCCAAATAAAAACAAAATAATATATATTTTTTTAAGTGTTGAATAAGGTTTTGATGTAGACTAAAATAAAACACCTAGGCCTAATGCAAACACTATAGTTGTTCATTTTAACCAAGAATTTTCGATATAAATATAAATTCATTCCAAAAATAGATTTTAAGATTGACTAAAAAAGTTCTAGGATAAAAAAAATTCATAGCGTGAATTTTAATAACTACTCACACAAAAAATACATAAATATATTCAAACTAATCTAAATTTAAATAAAAATAAAAATGAGCCACAGTATTCTCAATAAAAAAATACCAAAACACATTTCTCAATTCAGCCAGTGTGCCTCTGACATTTTAGTTACCAAGCCTCTCACAAAAAGCTATGTTAAACTTTAAAATATTATTTGAACAACCAAATATATAATATACAAAATAAATCATTGTATGCCATTTCAAATAATAACATTAAGGTAATAGATGTGTATAGATTCAAAATAAGTGTCGTTAAAGTCTATTTCGTACATAACTTTGATATTTTAAAGCCACTTTTACCATTATTTTTTGCCAAACATATGTTTTACTTCCTTAAATCTATTAGGGGATAAATATTACCATCGAGTTGCCGAGTGAGGTTGTTATTTAATGCCACTCAGTCATGTTGACAAGGTACAGTAGTTGTGAATTAAAAGCTGCTGAAATTTTATGTACCCATTAGTCTATTCAAAGGAAAATAAGGTTAATAATTCAACTTGAATAAGTAAATAAATAATATTGTAAATAAACACTAACTACAAACGTCACATTGATAGACGGTCCTTAATTATAGATTTTTATATTAATCTTTCCTAAAAGTTCCCTGGAAATAATTTTTACCGCCCTAATTTCATATTTCCCAGAGTGTTTTCCCGGAGTTTGGGATATCCAACAAGCATATTATATATTATATTATATAATTTGTAGTATGACTTGATTGTGTTGATAGGGTGCCAAGAAGAAAAATAAGAAGGATCTTCCATTAACCAACAACGAGTTAATGAAGGAATACTTGCAAAAATATCATATCTGCAAAAAGAAGCTTAATTTATCCTACAACCTTGGTAAATATAGATAAGGGTATTTTATATCAATTATATTAATGTAATATGTGCGTCGCACTTTTTTAGTATTGAATTATGGCTAGTTACTCTCTTAAATAACCAGCCAAATAATATAAGATTGAGAAAGACTTTCTTCGGGACTTATGTGGGCTTGAGAAGTCTATAGAGAGACTTATATCTTAAGAATAAAATAGCCAAAGCTATTATTTGTGCTTTTAGTGAGTGTTGCTCCATATAGATATCATATTCTGAAAATTTAAAAATAGCGCCTGGAAACTGGAGTCGAACCCTGGACCTTTGGTTTAGTATGCCAATGCTCTAAACACTGATCTATCCAAGAATTGTCCCGTGCCCAAGGTCATTATTCACTCAAATTTTAAGGCAGAGTCTGTGATAGACGTGCGGAAATCGTCGGCTACAAATGTGTGATTTTATTAAGATCATGAGCTATCAGATAACGCAGCCACCTTCGACTCGGTAGTTGACTATTTGATTCTTAAATATGCAATCCCTTACAATTATAATAATTGTACAAGTGGCAGCATTAAGCCAACTACCGAGTCGAAGGTGGCTGCGTTATCTGATAGCTCGTGATCTTAATGCAATTACACATTTGTAGCCAACTATTTCCTCACGTCCATCATAGACTCTGCCTTAAAATATGAGTGAAGAATAACCCTGGATACGGTAAGATTCCTGGATAGTTCAGTGTTAGAGCATTGACGTACTGGGTCAAAGGTCCAGGGTTCTATTCCAGTGTCCAGGTGTCATTTTTCAATTTTCAGACCATTATATCTTAAGGTTGAAACAAATGAATACTAAGCCTTATATATATTCATCGGGTAAAAGTTTTTAACGATTCTTTAAATGTTTTACTCCAAATATTTTCTCAAATAATCTTAAACTCAAGAAAACAAACACCAAAGATAAACAAGTGTGTGTTTCTCATAGCAACCATCTCTAGCCATACTGTGATAAACAAGTGTGTCTCTCTCGTAGCAACCATCTCTAGCCATACTGATATAAACAAGTGTGTCTCTCTCGTAGAAACCATCTCTAGCCATACTGATATAAACAAGTGTGTCTCTCTCGTAGCAACCATCTCTAGCCATACTGTGATAAACAAGTGTGTCTCTCTCGTAGCAACCATCTCTAGCCATACTGTGATAAACAAGTGTGTCTCTCTCGTAGCAACCATCTCTAGCCATACTGATATAAACAAGTTTGTCTCTCTCGTAGCAACCATCTCTAGCGATACTGTGATAAACAAGTGTGTCTCTCTCGTAGCAACCATCTCTAGCCATACTAAGATAAACAAGTGTGTCTCTCTCGTAGCAACCATCTCTAGCCATACTGAGATAAACAAGTTTGTCTCTCTCGTAGCAACCATCTCTAACCATACTGAGATAAACAAGTTTGTCTCTCTCGTAGCAACCATCTCTAGCCATACTGTGATAAACAAGTTTGTCTCTCTCATAGCAACCATCTCTAGCCATACTGATATAAACAAGAGTGTCTCTCTCGTAGCAACCATCTCTAGCCATACTGTGATAAACAAGTGTGTCTCTCTCTTAGCAACCATCTCTAGCCATACTGTGATAAACAAGTTTGTCTCTCTCGTAGCAACCATCTCTAGCCATACTGATATAAACAAGTTTGTCTCTCTCGTAGCAACCATCTCTAGCGATACTGTGATAAACAAGTGTGTCTCTCTCGTAGCAACCATCTCTAGCCATACTGTGATAAACAAGTTTGTCTCTCTCGTAGCAACCATCTCTAGCCATACTGAGATAAACAAGTTGTCTCTCTCGTAGCAACCATCTCTAACCATACTGAGATAAACAAGTTTGTCTCTCTCGTAGCAACCATCTCTAGCCATACTGTGATAAACAAGTTTGTCTCTCTCATAGCAACCATCTCTAGCCATACTGATATAAACAAGGTGTCTCTCTCGTAGCAACCATCTCTAGCCATACTGTGATAAACAAGTGTGTCTCTCTCTTAGCAACCATCTCTAGCCATACTGTGATAAACAAGTGTGTCTCTCTCGTAGCAACCATCTCTAGCCATACTGATATAAACAAGTGTGTCTCTCTCGTAGCAACCATCTCTAGCCATACTGTGATAAACAAGTGTGTCTCTCTCGTAGCAACCATCTCTAGCCATACTGTGATAAACAAGTGTGTCTCTCTCGTAGCAACCATCTCTAGCCATACTGATATAAACAAGTTTGTCTCTCTCGTAGCAAAACCATCTCTAGCGATACTGTGATAAACAAGTGTGTCTCTCTCGTAGCAACCATCTCTAGCGATACTGTGATAAGCAAGTGTGTCTCTCTCGTAGCAACCATCTCTAGCCATACTGATATAAACAAGTGTGTCTCTCTCGTAGCAACCATCTCTAGCCATACTGATATAAACAAGTGTGTCTCTCTCGTAGCAACCATCTCTAGCCATACTGTGATAAACAAGTTTGTCTCTCTCATAGCAACCATCTCTAGCCATACTGATATAAACAAGTGTGTCTCTCTCGTAGCAACCATCTCTAGCCATACTGTGATAAACAAGTGTGTCTCTCTCATAGCAACCATCTCTAGCCATACTGATATAAACCAGTGTGTCTCTCTCGTAGAAACCATCTCTAGCCATACTGATATAAACAAGTGTGTCTCTCTCGTAGCAACCATCTCTAGCCATACTGATATAAACAAGTGTGTCTCTCTCGTAGCAACCATCTCTAGCCATACTGTGATAAACAAGTGTGTCTCTCTCATAGCAACCATCTCTAGCCATACTGATATAAACCAGTGTGTCTCTCTCGTAGAAACCATCTCTAGCCATACTGATATAAACAAGTGTGTCTCTCTCGTAGCAACCATCTCTAGCCATACTGATATAAACAAGTGTGTCTCTCTCGTAGCAACCATCTCTAGCCATACTGTGATAAACAAGTGTGTCTCTCTCGTAGCAACCATCTCTAGCCATACTGATATAAACAAGTGTGTCTCTCTCGTAGAAACCATCTCTAGCCATACTGATATAAACAAGTGTGTCTCTCTCGTAGCAACCATCTCTAGCCATACTGTGATAAACAAGTGTGTCTCTCTCATAGCAACCATCTCTAGCCATACTGATATAAACAAGAGTGTCTCTCTCGTAGAAACCATCTCTAGCCATACTGAATAAACAAGTGTGTCTCTCTCGTAGCAACCATCTCTAGCCATACTGTGATAAACAAGTGTGTCTCTCTCGTAGCAAACCATCTCTAGCCATACTGATAAAACAAGTGTGTCTCTCTCGTAGCAACCATCTCTAGCCATACTGATATAAACAAGTGTGTCTCTCTCGTAGCAACCATCTCTAGCCATACTGTGATAAACAAGTGTTGTCTCTCTCGTAGCAACCATCTCTAGCCATACTGATATAAACAAGTGTGTCTCTCTCGTAGCAACCATCTCTAGCCATACTGTGATAAACAAGTGTGTCTCTCTCGTAGCAACCATCTCTAGCCATACTGATATAAACAAGTGTGTCTCTCTCGTAGCAACCATCTCTAGCCATACTGTGATAAACAAGTGTCGTCTCTCGTAGCACCATCTCTAGCCATACTGATATAAACAAGTGTGTCTCTCTCGTAGAACCATCTCTAGCCATACTGATATAACAAGAGTGTCTCTCTCTAGCAACCATCTCTAGCCATACTGATATAAACAAGTGTGTCTCTCTCGTAGCAACCATCTCTAGCCATACTGTATAAACAAGAGTGTCTCTCTCGTAGCAAACCATCTCTAGCCATACTGTATAAACAAGTGTGTCTCTCTCGTAGAACCATCTAGCCATACTGATATAAACAAGTGTGTCTCTCTCGTAGAAACCATCTCTAGCCATACTGATATAAACAAGTGTGTCTCTCTCGTAGCAACCATCTCTAGCCATACTGATATAAACAAGTGTGTCTCTCTCGTAGCAACCATCTCTAGCCATACTGATATAAACAAGGTGTCTCTCTCGTAGCAACCATCTCTAGCCATACTGTATAAACAAGTGTGTCTCTCTCGTAGCAACCATCTCTAGCCATACTGTGATAAACAAGTGTGTCTCTCTCGTAGAAACCATCTCTAGCCATACTGATATAAACAAGTGTGTCTCTCTCGTAGCAACCATCTCTAGCCATACTGTGATAAACAAGTGTGTCTCTCTCATAGCAACCATCTCTAGCCATACTGATATAAAACAGTGTGTCTCTCTCGTAGACACCATCTCTAGCCATACTGATATAAACAAGTGTGTCTCTCTCATAGCAACCATCTCTAGCCATACTGAGTATAAACAAGTGTGTCTCTCTCGTAGCAAACCATCTCTAGCCATACTGTGATAAACAAGTGTGTCTCTCTCGTAGAACCATCTCTAGCCATACTGATATAAACAAGTGTGTCTCTCTCGTAGCAACCATCTCTAGCCATACTGTGATAAACAAGTGTGTCTCTCTCATAGCAACCATCTCTAGCCATACTGATAAACCAGTGTGTCTCTCTCGTAGCAAACCATCTCTAGCCATACTGATATAAACAAGTGTGTCTCTCTCATAGCAACCATCTTTTAGCCATACTGAGATAAACAAGTGTGTCTCTCTCGTAGCAACCATCTCTAGCCATACTGTGATAAACAAGTGTGTCTCTCTCATAGCAACCATCTCTAGCCATACTGGGTATAAACAAGTGTGTCTCTCTCATAGCAACCATCTCTAGCCATACTGATATAAACCAGTGTGTCTCTCTCGTAGCAACCATCTCTAGCCATACTGTGATAAACAAGTGTGTCTCTCTCGTAGAAACCATCTCTAGCCATACTGTGATAAACAAGTGTGTCTCTCTCGTAGCAACCATCTCTAGCGATACTGTGATAAACAAGTGTGTCTCTCTCGTAGCAACCATCTCTAGCGATACTGTGATAAACAAGTGTGTCTCTCTCGTAGCAACCATCTCTAGCCATACTGTGATAAACAAGTGTGTCTCTCCCGTAGCAACCATCTCTAGCCATACTGTGATAAACAATTGTGTCTCTCTCGTAGCAACCATCTCTAGCCATGCTGTGATAAACAAGTGTGTCTCTCTCGTAGCAACCATCTCTAGCCATATTGTGATAAATATCATCACAACTCCAGTAATTGATACATTTGAAAATTCCCAGTGGTAAGGAGATGCCTTGTCCGCTCTACTATTTAACTTTGCACGTAAAGATTCAGTTGGGTCTCTGAGAGTGAACAATGAGGGTCTGGCAATGATAGCCGGGATTTTAAGAGACTCTGAATGAGACGTGTAAGCCAGAATAATAAATTGATCTTAATGAGACATCTAAATCAGGATATTAAATGACGCCGGAGGAGAGGCGTGAGTCAAGATATTAAATGTATTTTAATAAGACTGCGAGTCAGAATATTAATGGGTCTGAATGCGATATTAGATTCAAGGATTTGTCAGGGGGATGGTCCAATGTAGGTTTGCAGAATTTGACAATTAATAATTTAATTTAATTTTAGCAACGCGTCTTAATACCCGTTCGGGTTATACGCTTTAAGTACTAAATACACTAGTGGATTAGGAATTGGGAAGGTTGAATTTAGAGGAAGTGAACCCGCATTTGCGTGGAGGGAGAGTGGAAAACCGTTTAGGAAAAACCACCCCCAGTTCACCCGACCGAGATTCGAACCTCGATCTCCCCGTCCTCGGTGGTCTGGCTCAACACGACTGGCGCGTTAGCCAACTACGCCACCGAGGCGGGTGACAATTAATAACCGGAGCAAACATCCCACGATGGGAAGTCGACGCCACCCCCGTTTACTCTTCACCCGAGGCAGACTGAAAGAACATCCGTGGACTGTGAGAAAGGGTTAAAATAAAATGTAAATTATTGTATTCATCTTAGGCTAGTAGATGTTTGCCATACATAGTATAGTAAATTAAAAAAGGAAATAAAAATATCAATTAATATGAAACAATCATCCCTATATCACATCAACATAGCCTACTTGTCATAATTTCCCATAATTTTGTCAAGTTAAATTAAACTTACCTAAGAGATAAGTGTTTATTATAATAATTATTATTAAATAAAGTGATAAGCGTAAGTAATATTTTTAATACTTCACAGTATAAAAAGTCATAGTTCGAACCCTCTACATTATTAGCTTACTTGTTTATAAGTATTTCTATTTTTTTTAAATATAAACTACCAATACAAGATTTAAGGTTCACATTTACTTTATAGCTTAAAGGAAAAAGATAGCAATGAATTTTTTTTTAAAGTATCAGCTTTACCCTGAGTAAAATATGAAAAACTTCAGTTTCTAAAAAAAATCCATTCATTTTGGTTTGAATTTAGGGTATTTGAAAACAAGGTGCGTAGGAAGATATTCGGTCTAAAAAGGGATTAGGATAGTGGGGAGTGGAACAAGTTACACAATAATGAGCTACATACCCTGTACTACTCACAAGATAATGTTAGGATAATCGAGTCTCATAGATTACAGTGGCCAGGAAATGCAGCGTGAATGAGATATTCTAGAACCTTGTTCAGGTTATTGACTGGCAAACCCAGTGGTAAGAGGCCATTGGGAAGACCTAGACATTAGAATAATTAACCTTAAAGATATAGGGTTCAATAAGGTGGACTGAGTGTAATGAGGTGGACTGGATAGAACTAGCTCAAGATAGGGATAGGGTGTAATGAGGTGGACTGGATAGAACTAGCTCAAGATAGGAATAGGGTGTAATGAGGTGGACTGGATAGAACTAACTCAAGATAGGAATAGGGTGTAATGAGGTGGACTGGATAGAACTAGCTCAAGATAGGGATAGGGTGTAATGAGGTGGACTGGATAGAACTAGCTCAAGATAGGGATAGGGTGTAATGATGTGGACTGTATAGAACTAACTCAAGATAGGAATAGGGTGTAATGAGGTGGACTGGATAGAACTAGCTCAAGATAGGAATAGGGTGTAATGAGGTGGACTGGATAGAACTAGCTCAAGATAGGAATAGGGTGTAATGAGGTGGACTGGATAGAACTAGCTCAAGATAGGGATAGGGTGTAATGATGTGGACTGGATAGAACTAGCTCAAGATAGGAATAGGGTGTAATGAGGTGGACTGGATAGAACTAGCTCCAGATAGGAATAGGGTGTAATGAGGTGGACTGGATAGAGCTAGCTCAAGATAGGAATAGGGTGTAATGAGGTGGACTGGATAGAACTAGCTCCAGATAGAGATAGGGTGTATTGAGGCGGACTGGATAGAACTAGCTCCAGATAAGGGATATATGGTGTACTTTCGTAAGTGCGGCAATGAATTTTCGAGTTCCTAATACCATAAAGTAAGTAAGTAAGAATGTTTCTTTATATACTTAGATCATAGTTCATTACATTATCTGTAAACCTATCCCTAGCAATTCTATTTTATTTATTTTATTAATACTTGGTGAATGGTGTAAGAAGTAGACTACTCTCTTCATAAGTTCATGCTGGTACAGTTCTATGTTCATAAGACAGCTAGAAATGTTATCACTGGATCTACTTAAACGTATTCATACTTCAAGTTATGTTATCTGTAGCTGTCACGTTTGACTTATATTATCAATACCTATAAAATAACACTAATAATATAGTAAAATTGTTGACATCAAAAATGTTGTTTACCTTTTTTTAAAAAAAGCTCCTCCTATGGAAATTGGATTATAGTGGCTTGTTTTTAGAAAGCAGACATGTCAAACTTTAGGCCTACGGGTCCAGAGCCGTTTTAAGACCTTTGAGGGCCCTGGGCACTTTTATTTCTAGAGGCCTGTATGTGTGTCCGATATTTTTTACTCATTTTTATGCTAATTAATTAATCTTGACAATATTCGCAAATGTTAGTGCACTGTGAACGCCTCTGAACCTCTGCTGACAAAGAAATCCTGGGTCCGTCAATGGTTCGTGAATCGCGATACGTGCAACTCAAGTACGCATG
This sequence comes from Timema podura, assembly GCA_033556935.1. Taxonomy (NCBI): domain Eukaryota; kingdom Metazoa; phylum Arthropoda; class Insecta; order Phasmatodea; family Timematidae; genus Timema; species Timema podura. Next base: position 52,471,165 of record JAVRXN010000004.1, on the reverse strand, counting down.
AAGTTGTACGCATAGCAACATAACCTTTAGTTAACTTATTGTTTTTAAAATCGGCTTTTTTTTCTTATTTTGGGTTGGTTTTGGGTCCGTAGGCCCTAAAAGGTCCGTAGACCCTAAAAGGTCCGTAGACCCTAAAAGGTCCGTAGGCCCTAAAAGGTCCGTAGACCCTAAAAGGTCCGTAGACCCTAAAAGACCCGTAGGCCCTAAAAGGTCCGTAGGCCCTGAGCACTCTACCTAGTCGGACTAATGGATCAAGCGGCCCTGCGTGGGTCACACGCTACCCGAGCCATGATCCTTTGCGGCCCGCGGACCTTGTTACGAATCGACATAAAATATGACTTTATTTTCCTTTTTATAAAAGCCGTAGAAATACACCATCCGGGAATATTATACTTTGTCACAGTTCATTGGATCAAAATTCAAAACCTTTTACAGAGGGTCCTCTTTTTCTTTTTAAATAATGCTTGATAGGATTCACAAAATTTTCTGGGTAAAAATATACGGTAAAATTAATCCTATTGTTTTATTATCTTAATTTTCTACTTGTAATAAAAAGGTACTAAGTAGAATTTTTAATTCAACTTAATGTTTTATTTATTTTAATGTGTCTCTTAGGATCAAACGAGTTTGATAAGTCTCCTTTAAAGTAACTGTTTCAAACAGATTTTACTTTTAATGACATAGTTTACATTGATTGTATTATTTACCTTTCAGAGGACATGAGCATGTTGTCATTAAAACCCATTAGATGTCCAATAAGTGATGCAGGACAGGCAAGTACATATTTATATTTATAAATTTATTCAAAATATTAGACTAATACATAAATACAAAAAAAATAGCTCACACTCCACAATAAATTATGTACTAGTCAAAAAGATTGACTAAATCTTGAGGGACCTTAATTAAATATTCAATTATTCTACTAAGAAAATTGTTAAACATATTAATAATACATGTATATATATTATTCTTAAAATTAAAAAATGACACCTGGACACGGGAAGTGAACCCGGGACCTCTAATTCCCGCGTTCAAGTGTAATTTTTTCAATTTAAAGAATATGATACTTAGATGGAGCTATAACCGTAATTAACAGACATAATAGCTTCATTAGCTTGGTTATTTAATTCATTTTGATTATATATACACGATAATGGCGTGCATTTTTTAAACAGTAGGATATGAAGTATAGAATAATAATGTGAATAGAATATGTTTTTACACTAAATATCTGCATAAAGTGTTAATCGAGATAAGTTTAGATTCGATTTGTCTTTGCTTATTACTAGATAAGTAGATTACGCAATTACTTTTCATGTAAAAACAATAAACCATAAAATACATATTATTTAAGAACCTTTATTCTATTTTATTACATATTTTGATGAACCAAAGTTGATGATCACTCAATCTCTTTGTTTGTGGAAGGCATTGCCATGATGCCGGATTGTATTGATTTGTTTTGATGCGTTTCTCTTCGAGCGCAAAATATATTGTTTGCTCTATAACTTTTGTATCACGTTCACATAGTAAATAGATTATAATTAATATTCTAGACTATCAGTAAGTGCCCGGCGTTTCTCGAGTAAAGGTTGCAACTTTGTACAATTTATCTGGATTTAAAATTGAGATTTCTCCTTTGTGATAAATAATTTAAATAGAAAATTAATCACTAATATGAAGGGGTAACTCCACATTTCACCAACGATAAGTCTTTCGGCTATGCCAGGAATCGAACCCGGGGCCTTAGTTGAGTAGACAGACACGCTATGTCTAAATTTGTTGGCTATAGAGATAATCGTACCAGTGGGCAGGTGGTCTAAACTTTGAAAACCAGAATATCTTATATAATGAATATGCTTACTATGTAAATTTAAAAACCGCTAAACAAAAGTTGAAAATAAGATGGCGTAAAACCGACTTGGTAAGCCAACTCTTAAAAATAAAATTGGATTACAAAAGCTTTCTCTTTAATCTAAACAATATCAAAATAAGAGAATAATTATAAATTGCTACTTAATCAACACAAAGTTTATCGAAGAAATCAACATTTTATCATAGTTAAAAGCACATAACAACTGTGGCACAAGAACGCAGAAGCTGAAATGGAACTAATTGGCGGACAGCGATGTAAATGTAAATGATTCGTGCTTAGTGTGTATTGGCCACAAATGACACGAGGTTTCTTATTGGCTTATTGAGCCATGATGAAGGTGTATTGCATTTTCAAACTGTCAGAGCCATTGACCAGTTTGAAAAAGTCCCACGCAGCGTTGCCAACTGTACGACATGTACTATATTACTTGAACTATAATTAGGGATATTACCCTAAAAGTAATATTACAGGGCTTTGATTTAGGGCCTAAAGTAACAAACTGCTCTATTTATTTTTTATTTTTTATGAAGTTAGGCCAATTATTTATCAATGTTTTTAAGGTTTAGTACTTTCAAATTTGATTTGTACCATAATATGCTAATATCTCTATCATTCGTGGAGTTCTACTTGAAAGCAATTTAAATTTATTTTAAACCCATAAGTGAGGATGAATATCAAATTGTTCTGATACTTGTGTAGTGCCTGAATGATAGGAAACTGGTGTACATTAGGTTATATTGGTTTGCTCTTCGCTATTCAACAATAAAACTTATTAGTCAATCTTCAACAGTGTTCTAATGTAAATATTTAATATTTTGTTTCAGTGCATAGTTGGCTGCGTTATGACCAAACTTGGAGTGGTGAGAATATTGCTCAATATTGTATTCATAAAAGCTGAGTTTTATAACGCGGAGAAAAGGGAAGTCAATACAAAATAGTAGTATGGTTATTTATTTCAATCGTTACCGCTTTATGAATATATATTCTAGAATGTTATTGAAAAATTAAACACTATGTTTTTAAGTGTAGGCCTAATTATTTGTTATATCTAAGAATTGACCACACCTGAACGTAGCTAAATTCTTGTTTTATGTATTATTTGTTGACTAGTGTATTTTACCAACATTCCCTCTTGGTAACCATGATGTATTTAATTAACTCTAACAAGTATTTAAGCTATTTGTAACCTAATGGTGCTGTGGTTAGTCCCACTTTCTAGTTTTTGTAAGTTTGTAATTTTGTGTGGACGTTTTTCCAGATAAAGAATAACCAGCTCGATTTGGAGTCAGTGGAAAAGATCATTAAGATTAGGGGAATAGCCGGAGGGGAAGACATTATAAAGAATCTCCAGGTTTGCATAGAAAAAGGTAGGCTAGATCATTCCCACAAAGATTTGGGTTATCTTAGCGTTCCTAAATGGGTTAGTGTCAGCCCTATACACCCCTAAGCAAATTATTGCCACATATATCTGTATATATTAAAATAAAGTCAGATATCCAGTTGAAGAGAAAAACTAAGACTTTTAGTAACAGTTTAATTTCAAATTGTGTGTTTGAAACAAATCTCTCGCCACTAGGCGCTGTGTACTTAAATGAATATGACAGATTTCATCAGTTAAACTTCCAAACTAGTTGATAATTTCCAACCCATTTAAAGACAGGCCAATTTGAGAAATTTCCGCTAATACTACTCTGCAACCTCAGGTTATAGTGCATCGTGTAAAGACAAATGCCCTTTATTGGTTGGCTTTAAATCAGAAACATTAAATATTATAAAGATTGCATTGCCCAACCTGAATGGAGTTATCCTACTCACGTTCATCTTTCACTAAAAGCTCAGAACGCTGCGCATTTTATTAATTACTTTTCAAGTTAGAGTTTACTATTTTAAGACATAACTACCTAAAATAATCATTTACGTTGTAAAATACAACACTTTTCCTCTAATGACATAACAATGTGTATATAATGGGAGGGATCTCCATGACGTCATTTCACTCCATGCCATTGTGTGTGTGTCGGGGCAATGGCTAAGTGTGCGTGGTTTAGATATTAATGGTTGTATTATTTGAACATACATAAACAATTAATTATATTCAGATACTAGAAGGTAACAAATTATCTTATTCGTAGGGCTGCAGGTAAAATCGTCACTTTTCCTTAAAACTTTCCTTTGTCCGTATAGCTAAACTAGTCAAGTGATCACATTTTCCCCGATACATTTGACTATGATCTCAAAGTTTATGACTGTATTTTTAAGTGAAATATTTTAATTTTTGTTGCAGTTGGTGTTCAGACGGATGAATGCCTCTTTGCAAAGCTATTGTGTCCATGCCTTTTTGATGTGAGTATACTCCTCTCGGAATATACTATGAATACATTTACTATTCACCATTTGAGTGGAGGTAACTGATAAATAGCAAAAGCTGGCATATATATAATCTCGTGTATCCATTCTCCAAATTATATGATCTACAAAACCATATGTTGAGTTACTGTCACTTTTGGTAGTCAAAACTTTCACAACAAAAAAATTGCTTTCAATTATTTATTTATTTTTAAAACTTTTTACATGATTGAAACACGAACTTATGAAAATTACCGTTCGGATAAATTTTTGCTGAACGACATTTGTGTTTAATTTAAAAGTACTTTATAAATGAGAGCTTTTAAAAGACTGTGTTCCCTTCACAAATCAAGATGGCGAATCATGAAATTAAGGTGGCTGATGACGTCATACGAAACGAGTTCCGTCTATTTATTTTGGTGGTCAGTTATAACAAGATACAAGTATGAATATAATAATTTCTAATTTATTATTCTCTAGTTGCTACAACCACGAAACCGAAAACATGATAGTTTTATTAATATATTTTTTGTTCTTTCAATATTATGAAAAATTCGATTATAGAGTAATCCTTAGAGAAGTATTAGTAAAAGCGTTTATTAACACTTTTTATTGATAATATAGTCTTACTATTTAAACACAGGCTAACCTCGCTGTCAATCACCACCACTACAAACTAGTGATGGATAGTTCGTGAGCGAGTCATTCAAATTGAGTGACTCTTGAACGAGCTGTGAACGAACGACTCTCACTTCGCGAGCGAGTCGTTCACACCGCCATTACACACTACATTAGAAAGAGTCACTAGTGTTTGTCATTCACGACTCTTCTGTCCTTTGTTTGTTACTACGAAAAAATCAATCATAAATGCTTACTATCGTTACTAGATAGTAGCACCGCCTACACTATTAAACTATTTTTCTTAACATCAATAGACATAATTCTGTGAATTAGACACAAAGGCTATATGCTAAGGTTAGTTATTATAAGTAATATGCGTAAGTAATAAAATTAAAGACTCAAAGGAAAAGGCTTCGGATAAATTACACATAGCTCTTAATTCGTTCTAAGTTGAAAGGGAAGAGACAGATTTGCACGCTCGGAACGGGAATTGTGATAACTAGTTAGCGTTCGCTCGTCAAATAAGGTTGACGAAGGGATTGGGAGCGAGTCAACCATGCGGTGAACGATATGACTCATGAACGACTCTATTGAGTGAGCGAACTTATGCGCGGCACCATACAAACTGCTAGACAACAAACTGCTCGACAAGCTATAAAAAAATATTTTGAAGGCTGGGTGGGTCAAGTGGCCGACACGACTTGGATCAACTGCTAGACAAGCTCATGTATAGGGGTACAAAGTGGTAGACAGCCAAGCGGTCGACACGAGAGGACCAACTGCTCGACAAACTTTGATATCATCCAGTTAAGAATGGGCTAAGTGACAGAACAGTTAATTCAATACACGATTGTCATTGTTTACACTCAAATAATTTTTCTCCCCAAACCGTCAGCTTAACCTCACTCTTCTTTACATATTTTTTGTAGGGTTTGCTAAAGTAAAAATGTAGGTGAAATGATGACCTTATAAAATAATATCATGAATTGAACAGACGCAATTAATTCTGCAACGCTAACTGCAACATTAAAGAACAGTGAGCGCTGATCCACACCTATGAACTATCTTATTTTTATATTAATAGATTAGAGGTGAGGAGGGTATAATTTAGAGAAAATATACCCGCTTTTTCATGAAGAAAGAGATGAAAACCATTGAGTAAAAATTTCTTATTGGCTTTTATTAAAACTTGAAATTTGACAACAGTTTTAAAATAGTATCTAAAATTAGTAACCGGCAATAAACGACAATAAAAAGGATTTTTATTGTTTTTAAAACAGATATTTTTAATTTATTTAGTGCTACATATTTTTTGTTTTAGCACCGCGTTAGCCTATACTAGAGAGTTAACTACCCGTTCGGATTATACGCCTATATACTAATTACGCTCATGTGTTTAGGGATGAGTAAGGTTACATATAAATGAACTGCACCCGATTTTTCGTGTAGTAAGAGTGGAAAACCATTTATGAAAATCCACTTTTAGTCCACCCGACTGGGATCGAACCCCGATCTCCCTTTCATCAGCAATCAAGTATATTGCGAGAGTAGCGCGTTAGATATTGCGGCCACCGAAGCAGAGGCTACTTAACTCACTGGCCGTTAAGGGTATTCTCAATTCTTCTAACTATTCAACCAAGGATATAGGAGATAGGGGCAAGGTTTTATCTATATTCAAGAAAATTCATCAAAATTCCTCTATATTAATAATAATAAGTTACTTTAACAGAATGTTCAAATTTTCATTTTCTTGATAAGGTTCCTTGACTTGTTAAATTATAATATATAATTAAATGATATATTTTCTTAAGGATTATATCATATCACCTAGGTTAAGCTTATGAATATAGTTACCATAATATATAATGATCAAGTAATTATCTCCCGCTAATAACATAATACTATAAAGATAAACTTACAAAATGCAAGCATGTAACAATGGTCATTGCTTTCTTCCCTCATTCACTGCAGTGCTACCCACGTCGGTGGTTGTATGATCACAAAGCATCGCTCACGTATTACATTGAATTGCCGGTAGCAAAGAGACCGGGTACGAATCCCAGCTGGGTATACTGACACATTAAAAAATTCACCACACTATTGCATTAAAGGTGATACAAAAATATGGGTACATTTTAATATTAATTTAGTGTTTCTACAGTATTTTTTATTAACAAGAGAGTAGGTATATTTATTTTAGCTACATCCTATATTTATTTATTTAGTTATTTTACCATCGTGTTTTACTACCCACTCGGATTTCGGATATAAGCATATGAATAATTACGCTTATGGATTAATGATGACAGTTTATTTAGACAAAGTGAACCCGCATATGCATGGAGGGAAAATTGAAAACCACTTAGGAAAAACTACTATTGGTACACCTGGCCAAAGCCCTTTGTTAATTTTTTGAGAATATGATATCTAGATGCGAGTAAATTCTCACTAGAACTTAATAATAACTTTGTCAATTTGATTCTTAAATATGCGATCCCTTACAATTATGTTAATTGTAAGAGTGGCAGCAATAAGCCAACTACCTAGATGAGGGTGGCTCCGTTATCTGATAGCTCGTGATCTTAATAAAATCACACATTTGTAGCCGACGATTTCCGTAGGTCCATAATAGACTCTGCCTTAAAATATGATTGTAAAATGTCCCTGAGCACGGGATGATTCCTGGATAGCTCAGTGAGTAGAGCATTGGCGTACTAAGCCAAAGGTCCCGGGTTCGATTCCCGTGTCCAGGTGTCATTTTTCGAATTTCAGAAAAAATCAAGTATTTTTCTAGTGGAATATTTATATATATTTAATTATTAATTTCCATATTTTCTCGCTGCACCGCTGCCTTGGCACCCCATTGAGAACGTCTGGCTTAGACTATAGAAAAGTGATTCCCAAACTGTAGTACGTGTACCTCCAGAGATACGTGACGTAAAACTGAGTCTTATGAATTATAAATTATTATATGACAGTAGTAAGTCTGATAGACAAATTAACGCAGATTTTGACGTAAAGTGATGGCATTTATTAGACTTTCTTTTCATCTATTAAGGTTTTGTTTAATTTACTGCTAGAGCTTTGTTAACCTTTGGATCGACCGTTTATACTTTGCAAGACAACATATATATATATATATGTGTGTGTGTTATTTCATTTCATAAAGAGCTGGAAAGGGTATGTTGGTTAGGGGCCGTCCTTAAATTACGTTAAGTCTTTTTTCATGATTTTCGACCCCCGCTCTCCCTCCTACACCCCACGTAAGGTACCGTAAGATTTTCCATGACATCCCCGGATAAAAATCCTTATGTAAGTTAAATTCTGACTCCCCACCCCTCACAAGAAAACGTAGTGAAATACTGAACCTTCCTCCCCCCAAAATCCCTACGTAATATAAGGTCAGCCCCTTAGGCCATGGCCCCCAAAATTGGCACACAACTAACCAAAGCTCGTGAAATACTGATATAATTTTTTTTACAGGTTTTACAAGCTAAGAGATAATAGTGCCCCGAATCGTACCCAACCTTAATTCACATCTTGTTAGGATTTAGGATTAAGAGAACTCGACTCTATTGGGATTCAAACTGACCAACTAATCACATGTGTTTGGTCAAAACAATTTGGTGTACTTAACACTGCCCGAGGCCTCTAATAGACCAATATGTCATATTTTTTCCACCTTAGTCTTTTGTCACTATTGATAATCTCCAGACCAAAGGTTCACTTTTACTTGTTCGTGACCCTTTTTCACTAAGCAAAATAACTAGCGAAACCGGGCAGTAATAGTGTTATGTTGAGATTTTTTATACTCTAGTGTCAGTAGTTTTAGATCAAATGAGAAATAAAAGTAATCAACATATATATGACAAAAAATCACCACGTTTTACTTCCCGTCTGGGCTGAATGTATGTATATTAATTACGATATTGGGGTGGTGGTGATGAAGGTAGAAGTAATTACAGGAAATGTACCCACATTTGCGTGGGAAAATAGAAGGAAACAACTGAATAAGATATATCCAAAATACCTTCAGCAGGGATTTGAACCCCCGACCTCTCCGTCAATGACAAGTCAGTCTATTGCGCTAATGCGAGAAAGACGTCTTAGAGCATGTGGCCACCAACACGGTAAATTTCTATTTTTGAGAACTACCAAGCTACCCAAAAATTTACACTAATGGGAGAAATAAGGAAGTCAAGTGTCTCCGTATGCCAGGAGGCATGTGTAGGGGAAAAGTGCCTAAAATGGCATACTCAGATAAAATGGCATAGGTACATTTTCTCGCAAGTACTGCTAATTTTTTTCAAATTGAGGGTATTGAGTTATTCCTTAGTTGGAATCATTGATACTCTGTAAATGGCTGTCCTGTGCAGAAGGCGTTTCTGAAGTTATTAAAGAAAAATTAAAAAGTTGCTTAGTAAAATATATTTTTTGTTATCTTTCATTGTTAACAAATACATTGAAGGGTAAGTAATTTTAATGTAAATATAATGAGTGTTACTTCAAGTGTAATATTCAGTATTTATGACGTAAAATCTACCATAAATTATTTAATATTCTTGGTACAATATTTTATAATTTCATAGTTAGCAATGTTGGGTAAAATGGCATACCACTGGTAAGGATAAAATGGCATAGTGTGTCATTTTACCCTAGGTAGCGTCTTAGTTATTTAAATCAACCATTATCCTGCTAAAATAAATGTTTCTTACTTTAATTTGTTCACCAAATTATATTTTTAATATTTGAAATAGTTACTTAAATTATTTTTAATATTAAATTCAAATATTTTGTGCGAAGATGGTTGTGACTTACGTCAAAAAGACAAAAAGACAGTCATGGGAAGAGCAAGCAATGCAACAGGCTATTGATGTGGTAAATAATGGGGAAATGGGTTAGCTTCGGGCATCTAAACTGTTTGGAGTACCACACACAACTTTAAGAAGGCGGTACAGGAATAAAAACAAGCAGATTCAAGGTGTTAACAAGGGTTTGGGTTGATTCAAGTCCACATTTGACCAAGAATCAGAACGTGAATTGGCTGGCCTTGCTAAGAGGGAAAAACATTTTGTGTGAGATATTTGCAAGCCATGATAACTACATGTAAAACAACAAAAGTCATAATAGAAGGTTTAATTTGTATGTTTAGTGTTTTTTCTGTGTAAGATTATATGTAGGCTATGCCATTTTACCCATACAGTATGTATAAAATAGCAAAGTGCTACATTTTGTATTTTAATTTTTTAACTAATAAATATATGTATTAGTGATGTTTTTTGGTGTTCATTTGAAAGATTATATATCATAGTTTATAAAAAGTTAGAAATAATTAATTTCAGAAGAATATTCTAGAAGAAATTTCAAAACTTAAAAATGGTATGTCATTTTAGGCACATTTCCCCTACAATTTCAACAGAACTATGATTTCACTCGTTCCCTTTTTATAGTCTAAATATTCATACACATAAAGAAAATATTGTAATCGTTAACACTTTTGGCCTCTAGATTCCCCGACTGTTTTTTGGCTTATTTTGGACGTGTCAGACCGAAGCGTCTTGCTTGCTGGGATGGCTAGGCTAATTTTTCTGCTCGGTAGTATGATTGTATCTTGACGTTTTATCTCCTCACATTTAGTCCAACTTGTGTCGCCCACACATTTTACAGTCCGGTGGGCACTACACTTCTTATCTCTATCAGTTCTAGGAAAAGTTTGCTTACGGCCTTGACTGATTACCGGTCAGCCAGCCTCCCATTTGTTTAAACCAGTGGTTTTCAACCTTTTGCATGGAGTTTTTATCATTTTAACCACTTCCATCTCTATTTAAATTTCGCGCCTTCCTATAATCATTATAATCACTTTAAAAACTAAACATAAAGCTATTCCCTCAACAAGCTTTACGACCTCGCCGTAAACATGCCACGACCCCGGAAGGGGTCGGGACCCCCAGGTTGGAAACCACTGGTTTAAACAAAGCAGTAATGCTGCCAACCTGATGACAGCAATTCACTAGTTTGTATAACATTAGCAACGCCATCTATTTTGAGAGCTGAAAGCTCAACACACCGACAGAGAGGGTAGGCAAACCCTTAAGGGTAGTCTATCGATGGGTGATTGTTTTGAATTCCCAAGTTTTCGAACGGATCTAACGATTTTGCTTAAAATGTATATGTAGGTATTGTTTGACTTCCTAAATAACACTGTAAGCTAGGTTTAGGCTACCCTCATTTGCATGGAGGGAGAGTGAATACCATTTATGAAAAACTACCCTCAGTACACCCGATCGGTATTCTAACCCCGATCTCCCTGTCATCGGCAGTCTAGTCTATTGCGAGTGTAATGCCTTAGACCATGCTACCTCTGAAGGGGGTTGTATAGAAACAGAACAAGAGGAATGGGGGCGGAAAAATGTTCAAATATGCACCAAATTTTCAAACGCGTGAGCTACATAATAATAAAATATTTATGCTAGCTTTCTTGACATAATAGATTTTAAAACAAGTTCACACACTTTAGATTTACAATCTTGCAAAATGACAGGAACATTATTATTTGGTGAACTGAACTCGATTCAACATAATACATACACAGTATCTAGTAAAATACACCAAATGTAGGCCAATATCAGCATCGAAATAACTTCTGCTCTTTTAAAAACCTTTAGCAATGATCATATTTAAATAAGAAATGTAAAATAACTTTGTTGAGTGTTTTATTTGCCGTTATTAGTTGCATTTCATCTTTTGTAACAACCATAAACTCATACCGTTTGTCACATGGTCTAATAAGGCTTAAGAGTAGCTTGAATAAGAGTAAGCATTCCGACTGATTGAATTGGGCTTATAGTTACCACTCTTGTGGTTTTTACATCTTCCTTTTACACTAATGCGGGATTATTTCATCTTAACTTAGCTCCTTATTTCAACCCATTAATAAACCTGATGCTAACGCAACATCAACAAAATGTTCTTAGTTTCTGTGTTTGATGGTCTAAGGCGTCACTCTCATAATAAATTGGACTTCCAATGACGGGGATATCGGGGTTCAAATTCGGTCGGGTGTAGGGAGGGTGGTTTTTCATTAATGGTTTACACTCTCCCTACATGCAAATGAGAGTACACATCTCATAATAACAACATTCTTTCTGTACTCCATTAGTGTAATTATATTTTGTTTAGCACCGTGTCTTACCACCTGTTCGGGTTATACGCTTATTTACTAGTTACGTTAATGTGTTAGGGATGAGTAAGATTGAATTTATAGGTATTGCACCCGAATTTGCGTGGTAGTAGAGTGGAAAACCTTTTGAGAAAAATCACCCTCACTGCACCTGAATGGGATCGAACCCTGATCTGCCTGTCCTAGGCAGCCAGTCAATTGCGAAGGTAGTGCTTAAGACCATGCAGTCATCGAAGCAGACTTTAATTAGTTCATATGTGTATTAACTGAATGTATACAAATACACGATGACAAAAATTACGGGAATAATTTTACAATCTTTCACTAACTAGTTATACTTTTAAACTTTTTTGAATGATTCTATTTTGTTGAAAGTTACAAAATAGTGCTTTTGGTAAGAAGGTATGTTGAAAGTAAGGGTGGATAGAGCCTACATAAGCTAACAACTTAGTTTCTGGCAGTTGCTCTTTTATATAAGACGGTATTTCATCTTGTTAATTCTTAAGGTATGATTTTACCATTTATAATAAATATTTGTCTCCTTTCTTCAGATCCGATAACTCTTTTCATTCAGTGAAACGTTCTATATTCTCAGATACCATATTGTATGTATCAAAACCTATTATTTATTCGAAATTATAACAAAGCTAGCGTTAAAAAATATTTTTTGAAGAGTGCAACGTGAAAGTAAATTATTAAAATTAAAAACACTATGGTTTAAGTTTATACACGTATCAGTGGACCTCACCCTTTTTTGGGCTAATTAAATCCAGGGGGTTGGGAGGGTCAAGACCATTCTAATACACAGCTTTCTACGCCCATGTATATCACTTTGTTAGTTATGAAATAATTTGTCAGTCACTTGATCCATTCTTGACTGGATTCATCTCGATGTTTGGCAAGCAATATTGGTCCTCTCGTGTCTATCACTTTGTCCTCTTATATGGGAGCTTGTCTATCACATGGTCCTCTCGTGTCGACCGCTTGGCTGTCTATCACTTTGTCCTCTTATATGGGAGCTTGTCTATCACATGGTCCAGCTCGTGTCGATCACTTGGTCCACGTCGTTTCTTCGTGTCTAGCAGTTGGCTGTCTACCACTTTGTCTTCTCGTGTCGGCCACTTTGTTGTCTATTATTTTGCCTGCTCCCCTTATGCGCGTCAATGAGCTGGTTCGACCCATCACTACTACAAACGTGGATCAACGTACAGACCGAAGAATTTGAAGTCCAAGCTATATATTTACACTAAAAATTTTGAAAAATAAATATTCAGTATTTAAAAAAATATCAATATTAAATAAGAGAATAACCCAAATAGGTAGTAAGACGCGATGCTAAAAAAATTTTACTAAAATTTAATAACCATGTAAATAAAACAAAGAGTGTATTTTGTCTGCATGTGTCTAATACAGCATTCAATTGTTTTCTAATCCACTTCGCTGACCACATGATCTAAGGCGCTACTCTTTCAGTAAACCAGACTGCCTATGACAAGTAGATTGAGGTTCGAATCTCGGCCGGGTGTACTGGGAGTGGGTTTTCCTAAAAGAATTTCCAATCTCCCTTCATGTAAATGAGGATACACTTCATATGAATGTAACCTTCCCAATCCCTAAAACCATTAGCACAGTATTAGTACATAAGTGTATAGCCTGAACAGGTAGTAAGATGGGGTGATTTAAAAAATATGTTATTTTTTGTTCAAACAAGGCTAGAATAAGGCCTACAACTACTCAAAAAATCAAACATAGGATATGCAAAAAAAAAAAATTAGTAAAAAGGGTATTCCGAAACTGGAATTTTGGATAATCGTGAGTGGGATGATCAGGTTTCTGTATAGAATAACTAATAAAACATAAAATAAGAGGTGTCAGCCTTTTTACACTCAAATCACAAATCAAATGCTGCATCAAAAAATAATATATCACAATAATTACTGGAAGATTGGTAATTAACAAACGTTATCTCATTTGATATTTTGAGTTTCTTTGATAACAAAATGCCTATTAATTAATTACTATTGCAATACAAGATAAGCTTTCAAGACAATTCATTCATGATGACCTGGTGGTCTAGGGGTAAGGTGTCGGACTTCTGTGCTAGGGATTCGGGTTCAATCCTCGGTCCCGGCACAGATTTATCTGATTGCCAAACCCTTCCTTCACCTCTGACAAGATGTGTATTAATCACAACTTGTGAATGTGAGGAATGCCAGGCCTCCACCGTGGTTCAGATTCCACGTTAAACTGTAGGTCCTCCATTTCATCTCGCAATCACCCTACCATTGCACATTAGCGTAAGTGCGTATAACCCGAACGGGTAGTAAGACGCGGTGCTAATAATAATAAGACAATTCATCCAAACTTCAAAGCCGAAGGATGAAATCATAGGAATTATGATAGCCAGAATTATATCATCCTAATGGATGATATTGATGCTATACAAATTGTTTAATATATATCAATATTGATTTTATAGCAATGCGGATGATTACAAGTTAAACCTAATTTTAAATCATTTCTATAAATAAAATGCTCATACACACTATATTATTCAGGCTCTATTAATCTTAAGGATTCCGCCTTGAAGTGCCATAATTTACACTAAATTAATGTATTTGTTTTCAGTCTGTGATAATGGATTACTTGGGATAGCGTTGAATGAGTTCTTAAAACTTCAAGACATTTCTTTAGAGGACGTATCGCCAACAGTTATTAAATGTGTCTGAGTTTTTATCACTTATATTATATTATATTTGGACAAATAAAAATAGTTAGAGATAAATATTACTTTATAGTGTCTCTTTGTAACCTTAACAAACATATTTGGACAGTTACTCCATTTTCCAAGTGTATATGCTGTGGTGTTACCTGGGATATAAACTAAAGATGGGATGATTCAAGAAAGGACATAATAGATATTGGCTTAATGAAAGACGGATTTAATCAGATGTACGAAATTATCACTACCTATGTGGTCTGATGGCCAGCAGTCCCTGGTTCGATCCCCAGTGCTGCCAAGATGTATTTGTGACGCAGTGGGTCTGGAATGGGATCAAATTCAACCTCGCAAGAACTAATGAGCTAATTGAATAAAGAAGGAGCAGCTCTTTTAAAAAATATTGAGACTAACGACCGGAGGGCTTGTTGTGCTGACCTTATTATACCCTCTATCCGTAAATGGTGGCACTATCATCGCTTACAGTAGCGGCCGCTCGGTCGATATAGCTCGCTTGTGGGCTCACACCATGGAGTGCTTTTAACGCATAGGAAAATATCACATTCATTAATTTTAATACCCTTCAGTAGCCGCATGATCTAAGGCGCTACTCTCACAGTAGAACAAACTGCTAATGATGGAGAGATTGAGGTTCAAATCTCGGTTGGGTGTAGTAAGGGTGGTTTTTCCAAAATGATTTTCCACTCCCCCTTCACACAAATGCGGGTACACTTCCTATAAGTATAATATTTCTAATCCCTAGAGCCATTAGCTTGATTAGTACATAAGCGTAGAACACAAATGGGTAGTAAGACGCGTGCTTAAGAAAAAATACTTCTACCCCATTTCTTTTCTCTAATGTACATATGTGTAGAATCAATCAAATGTATAAAATAATAGATGTACTGGATAAAATGCTAATACATGAAGTTTATGGTATTTTAGTTTGAAATATATTTGTTCCCATAAAACAGTTGTGTAGTGAAATTAATATCCATATTAGGAACAAAGAGCAATGGTACTAGACTATGAACTTGAACACTTAAATTGAAGTAGCTTTTTATGTAAATATTTTTTGCTCGCTCTTACCACACATTAGGATGTTCGTATACATTGTGAGGTAGAGAAGATGAGGCCAGGATTTAGAGGAAATGTAACTTCATTTGTTTTGAAGAAAGAGTAGGAAACAATTAAAGAAAAAACACCTGGCCAATATTTGAATCCTGAACTCCCCATTACCTGTAGGAGAGTGAAAGAGGCATTTAAAACTCGTGGTCCGCGGGCCACATAGGCCGTACCCACGATTCTGTGCAGCCCATGGACCTTGTGATGAATCATCATGCAATGCGACACTATTCATCTTTTTATAAGCTTAGAGTAAATTTAACGTTTTGAAATGTAATAGCAGGAAAATTGACATAATTTGAAGAATTCTGGCATGGGATAAATAATCACTTAAATTAACAAGCTTATTTATTATATTATATTAATTTATGTGATTATTTATTTAATGTTTTGTATAATATCGTCTATCCGCTCTAGACTATTTTCATTTTTAATGTCTAACTTTATTAACCTTGCAATTACATTGTTATATATATATATATATAATATATATATATAACTATATATTTACAATTAAAATTGGTTATTTCTTAGATCCTGAATATGGTGTGACGAGTAATAATAACACCGAAACATGTCATTAGACTAAGCTACAATCAAATAAGAGAAGGGAATAAAAATAAAGAAGATATAATTTGTCATTTATTTCTCCTTATCAAATTTAATATGAACATCATTATAAACTATAATGGCTCAATCTTTTCCTCCACATGTAAAATAATGCTGTGCCCAAATGTCTGGTTGCTTAGCAACAAGTCAAACAACCAGCATGGAGTCCAAGTTCACATTTGTGCATGTGAAAAATCCTGTATATGAGGGATTAAATAACAAGACAACACAAGAACTTCTCCTGAAATGGTAATCTTATTAATTTTAATAACATTAAACAGCAGAAGGATCCAACTGCATTTAAAAGGGCAGTTCCTAGGCATAAATAACCTCTCATGTTTGAAGCATTTGCTAAGTAACTCAGAATCAAATCAAATTGTATCATAACTTGTAATTGAAATTACCAAATCTTTAACAAATCTCTTTTAACTATTGTGCATATATATTATATTTCATATTTATGTTTTTTCATGTCAATCTAATTCAATTTGTCCAACTTAAATTCACTTAAAATTGAATGTTATTGTTTCTTAATATACTTAAACGTTCCTTACTAAGCATTTCAAATGTTTTGAAAAATCAGAGTAAGTTAACCTTGATTAAAAATATTGTAGTACATTAAATTTGGTCACCAAAATATTAAGTATTTTAATTTGGTTTTTGGTAATTTAAGTGATTAAATTAATTTTTGAACAGTTTTACTAAATCCCTGAATTTTTTAAATCTTCAGGAACTATCACAATACAAACAAAATTAATTATTTATTTAAATAATGCTTTAATTGCAATTATTAATTTGTTCTTTTATTAAGGTTTAAATAATGTCAGAAAAAACACACTAATCAAATTTCAGCTTACATTATGTTGTCTAAATAGATATTTCAAGACTGGAAAAATCTATGGTAGAATGCATACCCACTTTGACACGTTAATTTGTCCTTATCAAAATGCTTTAAAGAAATTATTTAGTAGGTGTGTTATTGCTATAAATATTGGTCTAATATTATTATAAGTAATGTTCAAAATTTAAACCATTTAAAATAAGTATTTTAGTTTTATTATGTGACTGTAAATGTTGTAACCGGTCCCGGATTAACACAGTAGCAAAAGTACCATAGCCTATGCTAAGGGCCCCCCATTTTGGAGGGTCCTCAATAGAAAATGCTTTTTTTTACTACTTTATTCATTACATGCAAATACTTATTATTTTTGTCAAAACTATGCCAGGCTAGTATCACCTCTGAATAATGTACTGACGTCTAACTGGCTGAATAGCAAATAAAAATATTGAATCACTTTACTGTTTGTGTAAATTACTTATATTTTGATATTTATGTGCATTTTTAAAATTCAGGGCCCCTTTATAATACCATGATAACAGGCTCTGCACTAGCTTAATCCGGCACTGATTGTAACCTGACATAATTTACTTATCAGGAAGAAAGTTTTATTACATAATGTTGGAGTTCCCCCTAAGTTCAAAATTCTTAAGTTTAATTTTCAAACTATAAATCATATTTGATTTCCTTTTTAAAGCAATATTAAAACAGTTTGAATTCTATGAAGCAGCCTTTATTGTAAAGTGTATTTCAGGTCTCTGAAAGGCCATATAAATATTCAGACCTACTGCTTCAACGAGCCATTCCAACCTTATCAGAAGAACGATTTTGCTCAAGCATTCTTTAAAGACGTGTTGTCATTAAAACATTGGAATGTTTTACGGAGCAGTGGTGCACAGTTGGTAAGAACATTTTCCCCTAATTTACAATGTCTTATTACAATGGACTGATAAGCAACAAAATAATATTTATACTTTGAAATTAAATTTGAATAAGATCCGTCACAAAAAATAGCAAGCAGAACTTTAAATGTTCACTCTAACTATGCAAGGGCATATAAAGCTATTTTTTTGGGGGGAGTCACCAGAAAGCTGAAGTGATGTGTCAATGTTGTTCATATATATATATTATATTAAACATCAAACACAACTTTGGTTAAACATTATAGTGTGTTGGCATGGGTGTAGGGGGGTTATGGGGTTCAACCCCGCACCTCACCCGCAGAAATTTTCCAAAGATTTTAGTATGAAGCTTAAGATGATTATTTTTCAGAGACTTTTAGTTTATTGGTTGGGTGACAAAATACTGTATACATAAATCCCTTATTTGTAAGAGGTTTTATGTCCAATTTCCATAAAATGACTGAACTATTGAAAGAACTACCCCCCCCCCCCCCCCCACAGTTAACCTCCAAAGACCAGCGTCTTAGTGGCCACAGTAATGTCTAAATCACAGTAATATTGTCTAATACTTTCAGGGGTGATGGCAGAAAGTGTAGAAGTGCAACAAGTTCCTTGTTCTGTGGTGTCCATGAGTTTTTTCAACCCCCTCACAAAACCGGATAATGGCATAGTCTCATCCAATGACTGGCTTGTTAAATGTCCTTACGATGAGATTGATGGGTTCACCATTACGGATGAGCTAAGGAAGGTACTAAAGTGCATTTATCCACAAATTTGTAATAACTCTATGAATATTAAAACCAATCGGTTATAATATGTCCTAGAAGGCTATTTTTTATGAACTCACATTTTAGGTTGGTTTGTGCAGATGCTTCTAGATGAAGATAGTTCCAACTACAAACTGATATCGAAGTCTGATCGCAACGAGTTTATCTTCTGTCTGTTTCAAGCCATTTGCCTCGGTGGACAGTGGTGTCAATACGAAGACAGTATTAAGCCCTACCTGGATATCACTAAACTTATTTACAAAGATCTGGTTAGGTATGTCAATAGGAATGAACATCAAACATTGATGTTGAAGGACCCATGTTCAATGTTTTGTACTGATATCCGAGATGCCCGTATATGTATGTGTTTATTTAAGGATATAATTTGTTTGAATTTATGTTCAAGTTTCAGTTATGATTTATTCAATGGATTTGAAAAAATAAGAGTATTTACTATAACATAGCAATGGTTTACAGGCGATGTTCTATTATCATCTATGTTCCATTAGTGAAAGGTCCATTCCTGTCCTCTATTGTTAAAAACTTTAGGATATTTACAAGACTTGTACAACCAAATTTAGATTAAAACTTTTTTTAATAGAATTTTTAAGAGCAGCTTGGTTCGAAAATCTCTCACCTTCATTCTTTGAGATACAACTATTATGTTCATTATTCTTAAACGAAAACTAATCTGTGTGTTTCAGTGTACAGAAAGATCCGTCCACGAAAGCTATGTTTGTGAGTTCGGTGGTATTGCAAGTGGTAGCCAGAGGGAGCTCTGGTGTTCCTTATTATCCCAGCGATCCAGACCACATTCAAAACTTTGCTTACCTGATCATAGATCCATTCAGACGACAAGTCAAAACGTTTTCTCACCAATACCGGGGAATGTTCTGCTTCTGAGCGCATCAGCGATAGCTCACATCAATATGTGTACAATATTGTTAACTAGTTAAGACCTTAAACATTTTAAACGTGTAACTTTAAGTTCCTGGACAAGAGAAAAGGTGATGCTTAAGGTAAGCGTTCAATAGCCGAATCAGACGGACCGCACACATCGGGTTTTTGTAGTCTTTACATTATTTGAAATGAAGTTGCATTCATCTATTCTCATCATACGTATCGACATTGGCAATGCTGATAAGAATTTCGGTAGACAGATTAAGATCCGATCCATGTGGTGGGTGCAGATGATGTCCTCTAGAATCCTGAGTCATACACGCACTCCCTACCATTCACACTATTTACATTGGAACTTCCAGCTTTATTCTCGCTATTTATTTTAGATATGGGCAGGGTAACTAATAAATTAAACCTTTTTTTCATTCCTTTATTTTGAGACTGCTGTAAAGTTGACTGGCAGTAAATTTGAATGGAAATCACAATTTGACAACATAATGAGTTAAAATATATGATTTACATATTTTTTAATAGACATACCTATTTATAATATTTTTTAAGTCTTGAACGCATGCAAAAGCCAATAACAATTTTGATAACTTTGATGTTAATGAACAACACAATTTTATCATTGCCTAAAAATATCAGAATGAAGAATACTGTACTTAAAAATACAGCTCTAATGTTCAAGACTTTTATTAAAAACATCAAACATATTGAGTACATCCAAATAATTATTTCACACAAATAATTTACCAATTTAATTAACATTAATATATGATATACAGTAAATTTTTTAATAAGATATCACATCGGTTGATTAAATATTGTACAAGTTAAAAATAATTTAATGCAAAATCTACTGATATACAAATGGTAAGAATATGTATAAAATCCAATTGTATAGAGATTGGAAGTAAAGTTATATAGCATGGATGAATGGAAAGACTAAACAGCTGTGAATATTTATTTTTAAAAAAAACAGGCTGTTTGTTGTTGATCAATAATAATTGTAGTTCGAGGCCATTACAATTATTAAGTTTAATTTCATCAGTAAATTCATAAATGAGAAATTTGTCAATCTACCATGTTAGTAATATTAGCTTTGTTAGAAATGTAATAGTATATAATATTAAGAATACAGGAAAATGTAGGGCCTATTGTTGACTGAGCCAAAATGGCACAAGTTATTTATTTATATTAATATTGATATAAGGGTAAGAAAAATCCACCTAGCATTACAGTGAAAACAATAATTACCACATAACCAAATCTTTTTACACATGAACAAGACCATTTATTAAGCTGCTTGTTTTAGTATGAAAAATTAGCCAGTTGGATATTTCTCATACATTTGAAAAATATATATAGCTTTGAGAAAATAAATGTTACTAAGTTGAAAATTTGTTAAGTTTATTAATGGTGTTTTATTTCAGGCACTTAAGAGTGAGAGGCTTAGAAACCAATTTAAATTCGTCCTCAGTTTGAAACTTAGCTTTGCATTCTTGGTGTTCTAATATTCTTGCTAGTTCCCATGACCCGACGGTTAAGACTGATCAATGGCAAGTATTCCATATGAAGCTGGTGAATATATTTATTATTAAATGTAGGCATATGGGTTGAATCTATTAGCTAATTAGTTATTACAAATTCACTTGGTTGGGTTAAGCTAGTTTGTTATTCAGATGTTGATACTATTTTCTGAGTTTTGAAAGTGCACAATAAATATACCAACTGAAAAAAATATTTTAGACACAACAAGGCCTGTAAGATTGGAGTGAAGATTTCGACACCTGAGCAATGCAGTAAAGTTTTTTTACCCTTAATTTGATTTTACAATAGTTTATGATCTTTGCTCATCGACTCATGTAAAGAGCAACTACTATTATTATTAGCACCGCGTCTTACTACCCGTTCGGGTTATACGCTTAAGTACTAATTACGCTAATGGATTAGGAATAGGAAGGTTGAATATAGGAAGTGAACCCGCATTTGCGTGGAGGGAGAGTGGAAAACCATTTAGGAAAAACCACCCCCAGTTCACCCGACCGAGATTCGAACCCCGATCTCCACGTCCTCGGCAGTTGGGCTCAACACGACTAGCGCGTTAGCCAACTACGCCAATGAGGCGGGTAGCAACTACTACCAACATATTAGAATTACATTTTCAAAAACTGAAATTCTTGTAACACAAAGTTTCATTTTATGATAAAGGTGAAAAAATCAAATAGCTTACATGCAAACATTTTTATGGTGGTATATAAACTAATACTCAAATTCTAGTTTGAAAAGAATTAAATAAAGATTCTTAAGAAGTTTAATATTTAACCTCTTGGTTCAAATATAGAATGGCCTCACACATAATACAGCCCTGTACATGAAAAAAAAAAGTCTTGAATATACCATAAGGCAAAAACTCTACAAATTTGACACAGTTTGATTGGACCCTCTGAATGCTTGTCTAAATGCACAGACACTTCTAAAATTGTAATTTTTTCACCACAGTTGAATATTAGCCTCGGAAACACCAAATTTGCATGTAGTTTCTTCTCATCCCCTTGTCAACTTGAGACGCAAAGGAAGCCTTCTTTTCAACACTAACTTGCAGATTTGCCATGGGTGTTTTATTTATCGCAAAGCATCTTTCAAAACTAACACTAACCTTCTGAATCACCACTACAGGTACAATGAAGGGTGGAAATCCTCCCTCTCTTTCTTTGTTTTGACCTTGAGTTTATTATTAGATCTAATCATGTATGCTGATTCCTGTTTGCCAGTCAGTACAGTTATGGTATGCTACAAAATAGACCGCTGTAGGAATCTGATTTTCTTTTTTAGTAAAAAATGTTAGGCTGCGTCTTTAAAAAGAGTACATACAGTATTAAGAAGAAAATTTTTAGTATAAAAACATTGCACTATATTCGGGCCGAGCATTTTCTGAAACAAATTTAATGCAGAATGCTTTCATTTTTGTGCTTATATCAGAGGTATCATTACCAGAGAGGAGAGGGAGAATATGACCCACACAATAATCTACTCAAATGGAACGCTCTTAAATCTGTAAAAGAAACAATGAATTGTTTTATTGTCATTCAAAAGAATTTAAATACATGTTTGAAAAGATGTATAAATGAGTAAGCTTAAAGTTAGTTTTAAGACTTAAGAGAATTCAATTTATTATAATCATATTAATTGTGTTATTCAATTGGTACATAATAGTGTTATTTTCTAATTTAAAGCCAAAATGGGGTTGTTCTTTAACCCCTCTACCCTTCCTCCTCGCTAATTAGCTAATTAAGAGCAAGCAAGGCCTATTTTTTACGTTATATAGCACACCTCTGAAAACAAGGTTGTAGAGTAAACCTCACCTGTTATAAAACCAAAGATAACTTATAAGTTAGCTTAGTCGTTTAGTTTTGCTTAGAAACAATGTATTATTAAACCCTCTTTCAATTCATCCATATATGTTAAGTATCAATTAGTTTCTAAATCAAGAGTTAGCCTCAGGAAGGCAAGTTTTATATTAGTACAACTTGAAAAATACTTTTCCTACTTCAAGATAGATAAGTCATTATCAAAAGTTACTTTATATTTCACAAGTGTTGAATGTATACAAAGTTTTCAGTCATATCAATTCAAAACATAAAATAATGGTACAGATTATTAAATTGGGCAGATGAAAAAGAAAAAAATCACAAATAACTAGAAACAACGACGGCTGATATACACAAGAGCTCAATATTTGTAGAGTAAAGAGAATTAAAAGACCATATGTAAAGTTTGTAATATGGCTTTGCATTGTTTATAAACTAATTGAATATTAATATAACCAATATAACACTTGGTTAGAGCTCTGAGGAATTGCAGAAAATGAAGCTTCTGATAAATAGGTTATGCATCACAACACAATGTTAATATTTGTTTATTACAAATTTTTTTTGATCAATACACTTTATTTCATACATTCAATAATAGTGAACTTCTGGTAATGATACAGATAATACGACTTTGTCTATACAATGTTTCAAAGTATTTAAATTGATTATAAAAACAAATGAGTAGGTACCTAATGACCTGTAAATTTAAAACAATGTATAAACAAAGTAAAATAATGCAATGTATGTGTTGGAATAGAGGCCAAGATAAAAGGATGTGAACCTGTGCGAGGAAGAGTTGCGATGAAGTAAATAATGCGAAGGAGATAAGTTTGTTTCTATTATGGTTCCCTTTCCTTTCAAAATGGCTTCCTTCCATATCACTTCCATTATAATATTTTACAGTGTTTTAAAACTTTTTACATACATGAGGTGTAACTTAAGTTGGTTTATGAAAGAAAGATAAGGATTATTTTAATTGAATAGCTGTGAAAATACATTTTTGTTCAATAGTTTTACTAAAAAATTTTTTTAGTTTATACACAAACTCAATGAATGAAATGAGCATTAGCAAATAAAGTTTTATCTTTGAAATGGAATAATATTAATAATATTTAGCACCGCGTCTTACTACCCGTTCGGGTTATACGCTTAAGTACTAATTACGCTAATGGGTTAGGAATTGGGAGGGTTGAATTTAGAGGAAGTGAGCCCGCATTTGCGTAGAGGGAGAGTGGAAAACCATTTAGGAAAAACCACCCCCAGTTCACCCGACCGAGATTCGAACCTTGATCTCCCGTCCTCGGCGGTTGAGCTCAACACGACTAGCGCGTTAGCCAACTACGCCACCGAGGCGGGTAGGAATGATATTAGATCGTTTATTAAAACTTGGTCCTGACTGCCAAAATAAGTGTAAAACAGCTTTCTCTTTAAATGACAAACCAAGAAAAGTTTGTTTATAAAAAAAATAGAATTTTTTTTGAGATACTTAAATGTTTTTCACGAAGAACTTTGTTAACTTATATCTTTCTAAGATTAAGATTAAAAAAATACACAAAAAACATTTTGTTCATTATAAATTCATAATTTGTGTGACAAAATTAATGTTTCATTTTCTGCAGAAAAAAGTTATTGCTAAATCTTAAAGTCTAAAGTTGGGTCAAATCTACTAATTCACGTACAGAATCTTGGGAAAAATTATGAACATAAGAGTAAATAAAAATATATTATAGTAATAGAAAATACAAATAGTAAATAAATGTTAACATACTTTCCATCCATTCATTATAACATTCATAGATTCAATTATGTGTTAATTTACTCATCTAGGGCCTGGTCGTTAAGTTGATTCTATAATTATAATTGATTCTGAACCTCCAATAGGCAGTCTTAGAGCTCTAACACAAATTTTACAGAAAAAAGTGAGAAAAAATTAATTTTTTTAAAGGATATGAGTCTCGAACCTGGAATGTTTTCAAATCCTCAAATCTTGAATATCCTTAAGTATTTGAAGGATTCGAGGAACCATCCATATCTTTACCCTTAAGATAACAGATCAATTTTCTATTTATTTCAAACAAAATTACTCTATGTGACATTCAAACAGTACCTCGTTGTGCAATCACTTCTATTCTTTTACAACAAAATATAATAAAGTGAATCATGTTTTTCTGTTCTATACAATTAGTGAAACGTTGCATTAGAAATAATATTCCAAAGTGACAGACAACGTGAGTGATGTAGGTTAAGACTCGAAAGTTTAAACGAAAGGAAATGTAAGTTTGGTACAATTTATATTCAGATTAATTAGGGAACAAACTATTAACTCCAATTTAAGATCAAAAATAAGTTGTAGGTATGTTCTGATTCATCTTTATTCCTTAACAAAAATGAAAATTACAGCAAAATATCTTATAGTTTCACTCTACACACACCAGATGAAAAGATACCAAAAAAAATATGGTTTCATTGCAAATACTTACATATGGTGCAAAAAAAAAGTATTCAATAAAAAGGAATATAATCAACTATCAGCAAAAAAAATATTCAAATAAAACAACCAAGTGCCAAAAAAAATTAAAATAACATAAAAAAACACTCCAAGGCAAGAAATATTTATGTTAGTTAGGTTTAATAGAGAACACTTTTTCAAAGAAACTAGCATAAAAAACATACTATACTCAAATGAACAAAAGTCAAGGACATTTTCATGTCCGTACAATTTTGAAAAGTAGCCTTCCACAGCAAATATACTCGGGCTGGAAAATTGATGCTAAAGATATGTAATCAAAAAGTGATTGGTGCATTCTACTCTTGCTTGAATTACCACCAGGCAAAACTGACTAACATCTGTTATTTCCCAATTCTGTACTAATTCATGTGCTTCTCTCCTAGTAATTATCAATGAACAAGGTAAATCATTTTAAAATAAAATATATGTAATATACCTGAGTCGTTAAAATTTAATGTAAAACTTGGGAAAGAAAGCATGTGTACAATATACTCATTTAAAAATGTGTATATTGTCTAGCCGTATTAAACAAGATGAGGATGGAAAAACCTCCATAAGACATGTTTATAATACTAAATGTACATTTATTAGTAATAACAAGTATAAAATCTGCTTATTTTTATATACATAAAATATTTACAATGAATTTGATCCATCAATTTATTGCAGGGCTGTGCAGATCGTTACTAAACCATATTTAATCAAAGGTTTAAATAACTTGTGTGTCTCAACTACCAAGCTATTTATGTTGCTTCATTATACGAGTCTATTACATCATTTCCTGTGATTATATATGTATTATTTAAGCTGACTAATGTTGTAGACACCTATCAGAGTATAAAGTAGAGAAAAGCTTTGCATGTGTTTATGTCACAGAATGTACAAATATTAGTTTTGAGTAGTGATAAATAACAAATTTAATAAAATAATTATATTCCAGGTTTGTTGTTACATTAAAATAGGCTAAATGTATTCAAAATTGTATTTCTTGCAATTTGCTATTGTAAGTTGGCTTACCCTATAATGTTGGAAAATGGCTTTGTTCTATAAATATATGATTTTAAAACTTGTAAAAAATATACTAATATTAGAAGTCACTATTGTGATGGATTTATTAATTTACTAGCACCTTCTTGTGTCGGTATTAATCAATATCACCATCCTCTTTTCAGTACATTTTAAATTAACATAATTACCATATTGGACCAAAAATAATACAATGTTTTTCTCCTAAGAATCTCCTTCTGAAAACTGTGCTCATATATTCAATTAAATATTTCCAAACCCAAATCTATGACCAAATATTTTTATTAGACATGGGTTGAATCCACTATTTCTAAAATCCGGATCTCAAATCCAAATCTAAATTTTATTTTCGAATCTCAAATCTGAATCCTAGCAGATTGTTAGAAATTTTAATGATTTACAAATAGACCTATATTACACAATATATGCCTAAACTGTAAATTAAGATTTATTTCAATCATGCTTTCAATTTTAATCAACCCCAACTACCCCTCGCAAAATACTGGTTAAAACCCAGCCAAATTAAACAATCTAGACTCATATTATTGTTTAACAATCAAATCAATCAAAATTTGAGTGTCTTTTGGTTATTTTTTAAAATGTTGATAGAATGAGTTAAATTTCTTTAAAAAAATGGGAGATAAACAAACAGATTAGGCCTTGTTATCTTTTGATCAACTTTAATCATGAATGAATGAAGTATTATAATTTATTTTAATAAGAGCAAAAATAAAAGAACAAACCGATTTTTAAAAAAAGAGACTAAAACAAGATGCTTAACAATTAAAAATACATTGGAAATAGTGAACTCAATAATGCCTAAGTATGTTTTATTATTGTTTTCTTTTATATCTATCATATCTCTTCACATAGAAAACAAGAAATATATTCGATTCTTGCAAAATGTTCATTCCCATTTTATTAGGCAGGACTAAGTTTGAATATTTTTACAATTACTTCAATAACACATTATAAAAAAATACTCATATTCAATGACATTAAAAAAACAATAAACTCTTAGTTAAAATCAATTTAAAAACAAGTTATGAATTAGCAAGTCGTTTTTGATTCTTAAAACTTACTAAGTGATCAGATTACCTGAATCGATTTCAAACAAACAATCGATATACAATATGTAGACCGGTAGGCAGAAATAACAGTTTTATCGTTGTCTAACTGTTGAAAGTATTTATTTTTCATGAAACCCAACAAATTCATATGAAATTAATTGGGGTTCTCTGCGTCATGTTTATTTAATCATCACTTTGGCAAGTAAACATATACGTCATGGTGACTGACTTTGTATCGTGTGTAACGTGTCCTTATTTCTGTTAAAAAAAAGCCATAATTTGTTTTATTTATTTTGAATTTATTTGTAATTCCAGTTATTATTTTCAATATTTGAAGAGTTGTAATTTGTTCACTAAACTATTTACAAGATTGTTCGTGAGGCGAAAGTTTCCGAAGTGAGCATGTGCTGTAACTGTCGAATCCAAGTTTCCCATATAGGTGGGAGGGTAGAGTATTAGGCACATTAGATTTTCTACACCTAACAATTATTATTTAAAAAAGACTTTATTCATGCTTATCTCTTTTGTCCGACAAAATAATGATCACTGATTAAGTTGTGCTTTTCAAGTAGGCCTAATTAAGTAATTTTTGAATTCAAACTATTATGCTTGGTTTATGAGGTGAAAGGTTCGACCATAAAATCCAGTAAAACACTTAATCCTCGAATCTCGAATATTTATCAGGATTCGGTGGATTCGAAGATTCGAGTGGCCCATCTCTAATTTTTATAAAAAAAATGTATCATAGTAACTGTGCATGTCCCATCCATGACCCTTTTTTTCCCTGGTGGTCCAGTATTTTACTGCTCACCAGAATAGCAATCCTGAAAGATTCTGGCGAGCCTACTCATCTACACCAGCTGACCAGTGGTCCTGATGAAAAGATGTCTCGGCCAGTTGAGGACAAACTAAAGAAAATTAGCTACAACCAAGGTGAATCTCGTGTCTTCCACCATATTAGCGTTTCCGGGTTGGTATGTGGGGATGTTAAGAGAAGAGTGAATATAACTTTCAATATTAACTTTTTTTGGGATATAAAGTTACTAAAACAATTTTAATATACTCATACCTAAAGTCATGTGATCTGCAGCTTTTACTTTTTTATAGGGAATATAAATACCTGTGAAATAATACTAATAACAAAGTAAAACATTATAAATGTTGACCACAAAAAAATACATTTGTATTTTAAGTATCTTCCCACTACTATCCTACTATACTTTCCTTGTCACATTTTAAAGTGCTGTCATATTGATTCAAGATACAATTGATTATCTAGTAATGGCAATGTGTAGATAAAGGTAAGTGAAAATTATAAAACTTGATGACCCAGCACAGCCCAAAATAAATTGATGGTAATTATTTTCATTTTGAAAACAATATATTTATATTTAAAACAATAATTAATGTACACAATATCACATGTAAAAATGACAATATTACAAATATATAGCACACCTTTGAAAACGTGAAACAACAAAACATGCTGCTTGGATTCAATTCCTGCTCAATCCTACACTAGTATGCGATGACAGAGCCACTCACAAGCAATCTTTATTCCAATAAGGTTATACTAGGTGCTTTTGAATTGCTTGATGTGTCAGCCCAGATAATTTATTGTTTTACTCAAGTTTAAGATAACCAGCCATATTCAGAATAAGGGCCGGTCTTGTGACTACTGGACAGATATTGCTATCGGGAGGTTAAAGTTATCAGCCACTTTAATATCTTACACGTATTATGAACTGAATTTATCTGCCCGATAGCTAATTGTAGGATAAATATAGTTTTATGCAGAGAATGCAAGATTGGTACTGTTTTTTCTGGTGCATGCATGCATATAAGCCCTGCTGCTACCGCTACACCTGGCTAGTGGCTACAATGCTCAACATTTGTTAAATTTACAAAATTGCATTTATTGTACTCATATTTAAATAATTTGTTCTTATTTAACTATAACTTGACAAATAGCTTGTCAGTTTTTATAAAAGTGTGAATTAAATGTTCTAACTTTATTTATAGTTAGAGCCTGGGCCTGTATTAATAAACACGTGAACCAAAGTTTTAACCTAAAAACAGATGCTGATGGGTAAATCCTCATGAAAAACAAAGCATCTCTATGACAACGCCAATTTTAACTTTTAGATAAAAGTTATCAGGTACTTAAACATCCCGATAAAAATGTGATGGATAAATACATCTAATCTGGCAGATAAATGCTATCTGGTGGTCATAAGACACAGACACACTTTTAACTTATCGATCGGATAAAAATATTTATCCGCAAGATTAATATTTATCCAGGAGTCATAAGACCGGCCCTAAGAGAGTTGTTCTGTAGGTGTTTAAGAGACCTGCTATGGAGTAAAGAAGTGTAAGGAAGTGTTGTACAAAGTGTACTTTGTAACTTTTGTCTCATATGTATACCGCAAGGGAGACCAAGAAAGAAATGAGAGGAGCAGATAACAGAAAGTGTACAAGTGAGAGGAGAATAATGGAAGAAATTAGAGGAGGAAGAGTGGTGGAAGGATAGAGGAAGATGAGGCATTTTCTTAAACTGACCCGATCAAAGGCTGGAAACAGTTAATGATGATGATTCAGAATAAATTTTCAACTAAGTAAGATTTAAGCTTGTGTATATGAGATTATCATTTGATTCAAATCCAAATATTAATTTGTTTGCTCAAATCAAATCAAATCAAATCCAGATAAAATATTTGATGGTAAAAAAAGTTTTAAATAGAATCCAAATCAAATAATAGGCAAAATCATATAAATATTTTTTTTAATTGAGTCAAATAATGGATCTGTGCTAACTTCTTTAAACAGTTAAATTATTCAAAATTCAGACTTTTATATTCAAATTCTGAAATAGTTTCCATTGAATCTGTATCTGAGATCTGTTTGGATTTGTAATTCTAAATTTGAATCAAATCTTTAAAATATTACAATTCTGAATTTTAAATCAAATACAAATACTAGTAAGATTCAGATTTAGGTTTAGAATGTCGAAGCTTCGCAAGGGTCTAGTAAGATTACATTAATTAATAGCTTTTAATTGGAGATGTTCAAAATTAATATGAAGAAAGTCTAGTTCGACAGCTGCTGCTAAGCATATACATGCAGTTTTTTAACTATATGTTTCAGTACCTGTCCAAGCTACCTGTGACTCACATTAATTTAAGGACATAAGTTGAGAAAGGTGATTTCTAAGTAAATGTACCACCATTCACCAAAAGAAATGGTAGCAAAAATCACCGATTGAGGAGAAAAATCAGTGGACCTCACCAGGATTCAACAAAACTCCTAAAGTTAGTCCACCTCTTTGTTGTATGTTTATGATTACGATTGCAAGTTCATTTGACTGTTTATATGCAAAAATCATGTCATTTAATCATCAAACAATTCTTAATGATACTGATATTTCTTTACATTACTAATTTTTTCAAATATTAAAATACTGTACCCATCACTGAATGTTCTGAGAAGATATTGAGTTTATAAAAAAATTACAAAGATGCCTATTAACAAAAAAACAATACAATTAAAAAAAAAAGAGCATTAAGTTTTATAGATTCAAACTTTTTTACATAGTGTAGCACGGAGCAAAGGAATTGTAGCCGTGCTTTTTTTAATGGCAGTAAAAATAGTATGTGTATGCTATAATGCACTATTAGAATCAGATAGTATAAAAAGTACACCAAAAAAATGCAACAATTAAAATAAACACTCTTAATATATATAGCAGTCTCGTGTTAAATCTCACATAACAGTACCTTAGAGTTTATCAAGATTGCACTAAACTAAACATTTTCATGTTATAAACCGCACATAAGAAAAATAATTTGGTTTGAGTATTTGATAAGGGGAAAAAAAAGCAGTTATATGCATTAAAAAAAACACATCAGTGCATTATTTATCACATTACTATAACATAACTAATAACTAAATAAACTGTACTCTACGTTTTAACAGCAACGTAAGAAAATATACAAAACATATTCATATGAAGTAATAATGATTAACGGGCCAAGAACTGTTTTTAAATATCCTTTTCCCACTGTGACTTAACGCCATTGCCATTCCAATAAATAATGCTGACTACAGAAAAACTTACGACAAAATAATGGATCATCATTATTGAATATAAAATAAATGGAATATTTCTACATAAATTGTAATGAATTGTAAAATCTATTTTATTAGTATTTAGGGGTTGCGAAGTTCACTTTTATCAATTTCAAGTTGAATTTAATAATATGAAATATCCTAAAGCCAAAATGAAGTTTGAATATTTAAAAAAATGCTGATGTTGGGCTGGAAATGTACATTTTGAATAACTATATAACTTTAGGTATTAAATATCATTAACAAAATAATTTATTTCAAATGTGTATCTTTTTTTTAAAAAGTTTAGTGTATGGATCTGCGAAGTCGAGTTTTTAATGCGAGTCCATCTCAAACAAGCTTTTCATAAAGCTCCCAAATATTATATCAAATTGAGCTTGGATTGAATAAATGTAAAATTTTTTAAACTTAATTATGCAATAAAAAATAAATTTGTAATATTTTTTTAATTAAATAATAGAGCTATATTTACAATAAAATAAAATATATTATAAACTTGTTTTTAAATAGTTAACTAAATAAAGCCATAGTAAATTATTGAATTAATTTTCAAATATTAGGGCTCTGCGAGTACTCATATTCCGAGCTTTTCAATGATGCTCGAAATGGGATTGAAAGTTTTGTAGGCTCGACATTTTCAAGCTTTCCTTTGGTGCAGGCGAAAATCAATTTTCAAAACACAATTATAATTAACCTATTTAATTTGGAAGATATCAGCAATTTCACTAATAAATAATTCGGTAACTTAAGAAATCGTTAAAATTAATATCAAATTTGACAATAATAACGTAAAGATGTTAAATCTGCTTTTGACCAGTAAAGTAATTCAATATTTTGTACATTTTGGATTATCCTTCTTTAAAGTTACAATATCTAAAGAAAGCATAAATACTTGAACACGTCCTTTACTAAAATTATAATTTCTGTTAAAATAAAATTTAAGATTCAGAATACATATTAATTTTATTTAAACATAAGATATTTAAAACTTTCCTATAATATATGTTCCTATAAAATTAGCTTATTTATAAAAATATATCTAAGTCCTAGTGTTGTTAACATTGCAAAACACAAACTTAGCCCCATTTGATTAAAAATAATATGATGTAAGAAAAAAGTGTTTAAAGTTGTGAATAAATTATTATAGTAATAAATAAAATGAAGAATATTCGGAAAATGGTAGAACACAAATTAAAGTAAAAAATCACATTAACACATTATATTGATGCTATTACAGCATCGAAATATTGAAGTGTGTGTAAATATGTGTGTTTTTACTTTAATTTGTGCTCCACCATTTTCCTAATATTCTAACATTTTATTTATTACTATTTGAATAAACATTTATTACTATTTTATTTTCTTTATTTATTATTTCATATCGTCTACAAGAAATATTATTTTAACCAGCTTTTTTTCATTTTAAATTAGGAACTTCACTTTTAAGCATTAAAAATTGAATTTTAAAAAATGTGTAGTAAGATAATTTCTAGTAAGTCTCTATATGAGGCACATGCGTATTGGCGCACAGAGGAATGGAAATGGAACAGAAGAAGTGACCATGCGCGATTATCACATTAAGGACTAAGAAACAAAATATGAAACAGTTCAAATCTTTTAACAATGCTTATTATTCTTTCGTTTTATTTTAGAGTAATTTAAACTTAAGGATGTTTATTTTATGCAAATATTAGCTCATTAAAACTTTGGTGGACTCATTTTAATTTAATAAAAACTATGTTTTATAAAAGTGATGGTTTTTATATATATATATATAACTACACAACACACACACACGTGCTCAAGAATATATAAATGCCTAATTTAAAAGTGTTTATTTGTTGT
Organism: Timema podura; assembly: GCA_033556935.1. Taxonomy (NCBI): domain Eukaryota; kingdom Metazoa; phylum Arthropoda; class Insecta; order Phasmatodea; family Timematidae; genus Timema; species Timema podura. Next base: position 52,437,324 of record JAVRXN010000004.1, on the reverse strand, counting down.
TTTATAGTTTAGCCAGTGTATTTTTAGCTTTTTACGTATCTTAAAATAAATTAACGGATGTAAAAGTAAGAAAATCGATAAAAGTTAATATTTTTTCATTAGTGTACAATTGATAAAATACATAGGGTATATAAAGTAAAAAATGAACATTTGAAAACAATGAGATTTTGAGAGCTGTGTTGGACATTAAAGTTTGATACCATTACAAATAAAGTTATACACCACTATGATTTTTTTTACAAAATTTTGACAAAGTGAGTGCTGGTGTAAAAATGAATGCCATACTGAAAACTCCCACTGAACCACAACCAGCATGATTGTCACTAAATCAAATCAAAAAATTTGCGAGCTTTATAAGTTTAAATGAAAAATCGTTTAAATTACTCAGCAAGATAAAGAGTGCAAAAGTAGTGATAGAATTGGCAAACATCTATAGATATAACTTTTTCAGTCAACTGTACTTCTATAAAGATATAGCAAGGAATAACCATGGTATTGGAAAGATATGGCAATGGACTACAAACATACACAATTGTTAGGATCGAGTTTTTAAGCAATTTTGTGCCACATGAGACATGTATAACTCCCTAGCAACAACATTTCAAGAATGTCATAAATAGCTTATATGAAGAAGCGAGCACTGAAAATAGAAATCAGAAGAGATAAGACAGACCTATACTCACTGCTCTAACCACAGATATCTAGACATCCGAGCTATGGAAGCTTTATTTTTTACATGCCACTGTATGACAAGGGTTTAGTTAAAAGACATGTTCTTGAAATTCCTCACTTTCCAGGTAACACATGTGAGCTATAGGTCAAACTGATGATTGCTCCAATCTTGGGGTCTTAATCAAATGACTGGTACCCATTTATGTCGTGTCAGAAATGACAGAAATATTGTGAATGCCCTGTCTTGCAACATTTCAACTGTTCATGTTTTGCACACAGTCTCCATTGCATTGTCACAGAAAGGACTATTACAGCATAGCTCTGTTGCGAGAGGGAGGTTACGGAGCAAGCAACAACACTTGATTATCCACAAAATATCTAATTCAAATGGTTGATACAAGTGGAACAGTGAGTTTCTATGCTAGCCTGTTTTTGCAACAAAAAGAGCGTAATGGCAATTATGCAATGGATGGTGGTCTTCAGCAGAATGGAATGGTCGAAGGTTTAGTTAAAGTTTGCAACGCTATTTATCATGCCACACTGAATTTGTGTAGATAAGCGCATCCACTGCAACGAAAATTCCAATTCCTTTATGGAATAGAAAATGTTATAAATAAAACATTGAAAGGTAAGCAGGCACAGTTTGGTTTTGTAACATTTAAGCAAGATTTTATCAAGATTTGCAGGCTGCAATTCTCGAAATGCTATGATACTTGACCCTAGATTTAAAGCAATAATTCTGAATGCACATTGAAAAAGATTTAAGGAAGCGTGAATTGCACAAGAAATTAATAATAAGGTTAAGCCTATACTTACCAAGAAGCTGGCTCGACAAGTGTTGTAAAATCTTCCAAGAGAAATGAAAATGAATCACTTTGGTCTGCTTTTGACGAGATGAATGAAACAAACATGTCTACCTCAGGTAAGCTAACTTTTTTAAAGTTATGTTTTATTGCCTAATAATTTACACTTCTTGACAGTTTGCTGTCTAAATTTGTATTCGATTATGTTAAAACTTTTATACTATTTTTTCTTTACCAGAGATAATCAGAGTGATGCTGTGTTTGACCAGCTTAAGAGGTTTTTGGCTGAACTCAGCATTCCCCGAGCTGCCGATCCATGCCTTTGGTGGTGCACAAATAGACACCGTTTTAATCTATTGACACCATTAGCCAGACGACGGCGGTTCCAGCCACTCAAGTAGCCAGTGAGAGGCTGTTTTCGACAGCAGGAAACATTTCTCTGCATCGAGAGAATCTTTTACCTGAACATGCTGAGCAATTGGTTTTCTTGCACGAGCTAGAAAATTTTAATTGTAGCACAGAAGACTGATTTCATTATTTTAATATAATGAGTTTTATGAACTTTTTTTGTGTTAGTGCAATTTTTAGGACATGAGTGTTGAAACCATTTTAATAATTTTTACCAGGCATACTATATTTTTATTAGTGTGTTCTTACTTTTAAATTATGTTTTTTTTTAAAGATAGGTGTTAGTTTAATTTTAAAAAACACCAATATTTACATTTTTTTAGTAACTTTTTTCTTTATTATTTATAAAATGTCATTGTTATTTAAGGCCAAGTGAACTTTTGATATATTTTAAAAACTTTATTTACATTTTAAAGATGTGGTATCTACATTTTATGTTGGATTTGGCTTGGTGACATTTTAAATATGCTATTTTACTTTTAAAATAAACAAATATATACTCTTAACATTTCAAAATTATGAATATACTCAGCTCGAGTTCGACTCGGCTGAAAAAAACCAAGCTCGCAGACCCTTATAAAATATACTGTAATAGTAACAAAAACATTAATAATGGTACAATTTAACATTACTAAGTAGAGTTGTTAAAAATATGGTTGAATGTGCAGATGTAGTAATGTAACCCCCCCCCTTCCTATTTAATTTCCTGTCCATCTGGAGAACATCTGTTCACTTGGTGCTAACCTACTAAAGCCAAGATAAAACATTAATGATTTAAGATGTACAGAGTACATTTTTGCATTAAAATGTACTTGATACTGTCTTACACTGAGTTTATTTGTGTTCCATTGCCCTAGAAGTGGAGAGAGTAAACAAAGAGTTATTCATTACTGGACACACAATACAAGATAAAGAAATTACCTTTTCCAAGAAGTTCAAAAGTGTGAGCCCATAAATCAGTTAAATCTGATCCCAAGCTAGAGTATATATTTAAAGCTTGGCTCTGAGCACTCGAGGCAGATCCCTGGTTTAGTGCAACCTTGAAATGAATAAGATGTGTGTTGTTCATGGTCAGTGATAAAAAATGATTGTGTTTTTTTGTACCTGCATTAGCTTGGGGGACAGTGAAGGTGCTACAGGGATTGGAAGGGGGTTGGAATATCCTCATCTCCACCATTCTCCCATATACACAAGGAGGAATGAAAAGAACTATTGAATGTGTAGCAGGGAGGCTGAGGTGAGTGATAAGATAGTGTTTCTGAAGGTAAGAAAGGGGAGAGGTAAAATGGGCCATAGAAAAAATAAAGGATGAGGAGGGCTGGGTAGACCGAGGGAATTAGAGGAATGGATTTAACTTCAAAAAAGAGTGGTTGTCAATAGAGGTAAAGAGAGGAAGAGCCAAATGATATTGGTTGTGTTGATGGGAGGGTTTGTCAGTGGGGATATGGAGGGGGCGGGGCGTCCCCTTCATCTGATTTGTTGCCGACAGCTTTGGCACGATGTTCCTGCTCTTCATATATCCGACAATCTGGTCGGGGATCTCTTCTAGCACCTCCTTGGCAAGGTAGGCCTTTGCTACACTCACGTTCTGCAGGCTCTCAAAGTTCCTGAATGGCACAAATTGCACAATGTCTCGCTTGGCCTGGACACCATTGTGAGACACAGGCACAGTGTCACCATCCAGCTCGTTCATGGCATCAAAGTCAGCGCGTCCCACCCCCACAATGATGATAGACATTGGGAGAGCAGATGCTCGGATGATGGCCTGCAGAAAAAGGTGTATTACGCTACCAACCATGTTTTAGTAATAAAAACTATTCTAATCTTATAGACTTCAATTTAAAATTATAATTTAACAAGTAAAGATATAGAAAACTGTGTGAAGCTCTAACTATGTTGTGCATATATTAATAGACACAAACACGAATTATTATAAGACAGTTGAAGTAAAGAGGGTACAATTTGGGAAGAACTTGGCAATGGTATTCAAATATGTAGTTGAGGCATATGATATCGTGGATAAAAATAGGTTTGGAAAAAATGGGGGAAGTGAAGTGGAATTGTCTTGAGAGTTCCATATAAAAAAATGGAATACCGTATTTCTTAGATTCTAAGATGCCTTTGATTGTGGATGCACCTTAATATTTTAGTACCACCAACAGAAATACAGGTTTGCCTCTAAGTAAATAATTAAAAATAAATGCTAAAATACCTTATATTTAAGAAATTGTTCTACTACAGAATTCAATTTACTAACAATAATAGTAGGCCTTATTTACCATTAGGTATGGTGTTCATCAATTCCTTATGAATCAATATCACTCTGATGCTTCTGAACCATCTTTATCTTTACTATTACAGAGTATATCGTCTTTTGAGCCATCGGGAGCATTGATTGAAATAGAACTGCATTTTTTAGATGCCATCATTTCTAGGAGTGTGCGAATAAGATTATTTATCGAATAGAATAATTTCAAATCGAATATCAAAATTTCGAACAGATACCGAATAGTACAAATCGAATAGTAGATTTTTCTTACATTTTTGATAAAAATAAATTGAATGAGTAAATTCCTATTGAAACTGTGGTTTTATATCTAAGGTGGGAGTCAAAAATAAAAGAGGAAAACATAACATTATATTAGGCTATATAAAACAGTCAATTCCTAAAAATGTGATTTTCAAAAAGATGTTTGTGTGATACAGACTATCTTCGCAATCATATAAGGTAAAAAAAATATGATTGTGTGATATTGACTCTCTTCTCAATCAGATAAGATAAAAAAAAATGTTTATTTTTATTATGGTTCCTTATTCAAATCTTGTTCACATATCACTATGTTTGAGAACTGTGCGGCCTTAGTGTACTTTAACAAATAAATATATTTAACTTTTTTTTCGCTTAGTTAATTTTTTTGATATTCTTAATGCTTCAAACCTACCCACATACAAAAATTTTATTTTCTAATTTTTTTTTATTTTCATGTATTTTGGATTAAAAATTAAAATTATATATTAATAAATTTAAAAAAATAATTCTAATGTATATTAGTTTAGAAAAATCTTTATAAACAACAGCCATTATTTTATGGAATTTTTAATTCCTTCTTTGCATACTCTAGACACAAAGAATTATCATGTGCGATTCTTCCATTACACCAATGTTAAACTGTAGTTCTAGCATTTAACACCACGTAGCAACACGTCGAGCTTAACCTGTGCTACTAGGATGTCTTCAAGATTTTTGAATCAACTTTCCTCACCTCCCTCCTCCCCCTCTCTTTACCTTCGCTAACAGAGGGGTCATCCATAAACCACGGAATGCTTTGGAGGGGGGGGGAGCTCTAATGTCTCCATGTTGTTACATGGGGGGAGGGTGGGGTACATCAAAGTGTTACGTAACACAGATTTTATACTCAAATTCTAATGCTCAAAAATAATATTATTACTGTTCATATTTTCACCTTTGATAAACATACTTATAGATAACTTCCGAATATCTGTGGCGTTTGAAGTGCAAGTTTGGCACATACTTTTTGTCTATTAATAATTTTAATGCGCTTAGGTGTTACTGTCTGACAGACTATGAACATATAAGAACATTCGAAAACACATATTTTCATGCCATGACAGTGACATGTTTATACTCACAGTACTTGTTTAAATTTGTCCAATCTATTGACCCCCTCACGTGCTTTTAGTTGGATAGCAGCCGTCAGTCAAAGCGGCCTTAATTTATAATTATAGTTGAGTTTGAATATTCTTTTACATAGGCAATGAATAACCGCTTGTGTTTGTACAAAAACAAAAATAATTTCTTTAAAAAGAGGAGACTTGTTCATTGTTTGCATATAAAAAGCGATATTCAGAAAAAAACAGTTTAAGTCTCAAAAAGCTGTAGTGAACTGGAAAGAAGCAAAAGTACAGAATTTATCTCAAGGCAAGTTTTAGAAGTCCATCAATAGTTTATTTCTTCGTACCAGAAGCATGTTATAAAAAGTAAAGCTTCAAATATCATTAATTATTTTCAAAAGCTAGGTATATTTAAGTCTATACTTTTTCCCTTCTGATAAATTATTGTATATGTATATAAATGCAACTATTATACACCCACTACGGTGGCCGCATTGTCTAAATTGTCATTCTCTCAGTAGACTAGACGGCCGATGTTGGGGAGATGGGATTCGATTACCAGTCAGATCTACTGAAGGGTTGCTTTTCCAAAATGGTTTCCCAGTCCCCCTCCATGCAAATGCTGGTAGATTTTCTTTAAAATTCTACCCTTTTAGTATACATTTTGTAGGGTGGTGTAGTCAAATTGTAGTTATTATAGTTATTTTTTATTATATTTATCTAAAGGAATAGAAATGAAGGTGGAATTTTAGAGGTAATCTACCCTCATTAACGGGGAGAGAGAATATCTAGGTATTGATATGTTAACCTAAAGTAAAATTGTAGATTAATCCAAAATTTAATTTAGAAAAGTTGTGTGCCTAGAAATGTTTAAATAGATATTTATATGATGGTAATATGACTATAATAAAAAAAGTGCACAATATTAAGAAAGATGTCTTCCCCAGCTCAAGCATCGTATGTTGGCACTTTAACTTCATCATGTAGCGCCACTACAAAAAAGGGCCATCCTACTCAGCACATAGTAGTGCCATCTGGCTCTTACTCAGATCACAAACCTGGCATCCATAATAAATATAACAGAGGTTTTTCCTCATGAACCTGAGGAATTAGAGATCGACGTCTTTATGTCTGTATAAATAATAATACTCACTGAAAATAATCAGGATTTAAAATGGATTTTATGAAGTATTAAATCTGAATCTTTCCTTTAGTATAACAAAACCTTCTTTATGAAAAAATGACATTCATTCTTGGTGAGAAAAGTTACATAGCACAGGCTGAGGTGGGGGGGGGGGGGGGAAGAGCTAGGCTAAATGTCTATATGGTGTTACATAGGGGGAGGGGGGCTAAAGAGGTAATAAAAAAGCATTATGTGGTTTATGGACAACCCCATAATAAATCCCTTGCTGGTCCCACTCATTATCCTTTTTTATTGACTGGTTTGCAAGCTTTATTAGTACTATTTACCTAGCCTTTTACAGTGATGTCAGTATTTGTAGAGAATGAATGAGAAAAATTCTAAACATAGCCAAAATATATCTGGCAATGACTTAAATAGAAGTGTCAAGTATCAATGATGTGTTCAGGGCTCCACATGCGCAAGTTAGAGTTTATTCTAAAAAAGATTGAGATTAGGAAAATATCAAAATAATTATTATATAATCATTAAATATTAGAAATGGGTCAATTCCACTATTTCTCGAATCTAAATCTTGAATCCTAATCTACATTTTATTTTTGAATCTCGAATAACGAATCTGAATACTAGCAAATTGTTAGAAATTTTAATGATTTACAAATATACCTATATTACACAATATAGGCCTAAACAGTAAATTAAGATTTATTTCAATCATGCTTTCAATTTTAATCAACCCCAACCACCCCTTGCAAAATAATGGTGGTTAAAATCCAGCCAAATTAAACAATCTAGACTCATATTATTATTTAAAAATCATTTCAATCAAAATTTGAGTGTCTTTTAGTTATTTTTAAAAGTGTAGCTAGAATGAGTTAAGTTTCTAAAAGAACATGTGAAATAAACAAACGGATTAAGCCTAGTTACCTTTTGATCAACTTTAATCATCATTGAAGGATTATAATTTATTTTAATAAAAAATAAAAAATATTTTTTTTTAAAGAAAAGACTAAAACAACATGCTTAACAATTAAACATACACTGGAAATTGTGAACTCAATAATGCCTAATTATGTTTTATCATTGTTTTCTTTTATATCTATTATCTTCACAAAGAAAACAAGAAGTATATTCGATTCTTGTGATATATCGATTTCTGAGAATACATTCTATTAAAAAGTGAACATATTTTTGACTCTTGCAATATATTCATTCTCAATTTATTAGGCAGGACTACGTTTGAATATTTTTACAATTGCTTCAATAACATATTTTAAAAATTAATCAACTCTTAGTTAAAATCAATTTAAAAACTAATTATGAATTAACAAGTCATTATTTGATTCTTAAAACTCGATAGCATTTACTAAGTGATCATTATTACCTGAATCGATTCCAAACAAACAATTGGCATACGATAAATAGGCCAGTAGGCATAAATAAACAATTTTATTGGTGTCTAATTGTTGACAGTATTTATTTTTCCTGAAACCCAACAAAATATCTAACTTAAGGATCATATGAAATAAATTGGGGTTCTTTGTACATTTGTAGATAATTAAAGCCAGTTGGGTAGTAAAAATTAACAGTCATGTTTATTTAATCATAACTCAGGCGAGTAAATATATATGTCATGTCGGCTGACTTTATGTTGTGTGTATGTGTTCTATTTTCTGTTTAAAAAAAGCCGTAATTTCTTTTATTTATTTCGAGTTTATTTGTAATTCTAGTTTTGATCTTCAATATTTGAAGAGTTTTAATGTGTCCATTAAAATATTTACAAGATTGTTTGCTAGGTGAAAGTTTCAGAAGTGAGCATGCACTGAGATGGTCGAGTCCAAGTTTCCCATAGAGGTGGGAAGGCACATTATATTTTCTATACTTAACAATTATTATTAAAAAAACAAACTATTTTATTCATACTTACCTCTTGTGTCTGACAAAGTAATGATTATGGATTAAGTTGTGCTTTTCAAGTAGGCCTAACTTAGTAATTTTCAAATTCAAAATATTATGCTTTGTTTATGAGGGAAAGATTTAAACATCGTATCAAGTAAAACATCGAATCCTTGAATCTCGAATACTTTTCAGGATTTGGTGGATTCGAAAATTTGAAGATTTGAATGACCCATCTCTATTATATATAATATATAATGAATATTTAAATCAGTGTGTTTTGTTTTATTTGTTTTAACTATTGTATATATCATAATTTTTAAAAATATTTGTTGAAAAAATGGGCGGAAATAAAGGTGATAAGAAAGGTCACGGCCGTGAACACAAAAGAAGTAGGCTAGTAGAGCTTATAAACTAAAAAAAAAATTGCAAAACAAGAGAAAGTTAGGCAAACTGACTTTGCCGAAAAAAAAGAGCTGAGATTTTAAATGAAGATATGAAATCGACAGATTCGTCAATCGACTTACAAGCTTTGGAAGCTATTTGGCATGAAGAGAATACCGACCAAATAAGGTAATATACTTTTATAAATAAATGGTAAGGTTTATGGGTGATATTTTCAGAGTTTGTTTATGCATTTCGAAAAATTACTCCTGAAACACTGATTTAATTTCTATGTCAAGATGTCAAGATTGTAGTTTATAAAAAAATCTCTGGTCTAATCAGGGTGGCTACAAAACATATTTTACAAAATTCCCTGACTTTTCCAGGTTTTCCAGGCAATATTTTTCAATTTTCCCTGACTACTTTTTTCCAGTTTTAGTGGTGGATGATGACTTTTGTATTATTTATTAATGATCACATATTAAAAAAGTTTGTATCTACTAAACATAAACAGTTTCATCAGTTATTTAAAAAATTAAAATGTCATTTTTTTTAGGTATTATTAACTTTTGTTTTAGTGTTTGGTTGCAAAATTAATGGGATTTTTAGACTTATTTTTAAATTCTCTGACTTTTCCTTATTTTTAGTTAAATTCCCTGACATTTCCCTGTTTTCCCTGTCATTAAAAAATTCCCTGACTTTTCCAGGTTTTCCCTGTTTTCCCTGTCTGTAGCCACCATGCTAATGTAAACTTACATCACAATATTAGTTGCTAAGAATCCCGCAAATAATCGTTAAAACTTGTATTAGGTTCTTAATTATATTTCAGATAACATTTTTTGTTAGTAATAATTAGTTTGAATGCATTTTATTTAACTCTTTTGATAATATTTATCTAGCCTTTGTTTACTAACAAAAGAATATTGTATAAATTTAATACATTTTAGTATTTTTTTTAAGGATATTTATAGCACTTCTATTATTTTTAAACCTTTGCTCTTAGTTTTCATAAAAACAGCTACAAAATTATAAATAGCTTTTAAAGCAGTAGTTATCAACCCAGAAGTCATGTCCTCCTGGGGGCTGTGAAAACCTACCGGGAAGGGGGAGGGGGGGGTGCATAGAACAATTAGGAAATAACATTAAAAATTAGTTAGTAAGACCAGACATATTTTATTTCAATCCCTTTTTCCAAAGAAAATAAGACCAAATAAGTAGGCCTGAACCCAATATTCAAGAACGGATGAAAACTAAAGTCTCAACCATCACACTAACCTTCAGTGATATTTTGTACCATTATGCTGTCAGTGATACAATGAATTTTGTGTAAAATAACGTTACTAGAAAACAAAACTTTTTAATATTTATTTGCAAAAAAAAATACTTCAAAAGATTATTATTTGCACTGGTATTAATAAAAAAAGACCGAATTTAAAACAAAATTTTAGGAAATAGAGAGGAACCTTTGATACAGATTTTAGACAACGGGTTTCAATTAAATCAAATTTTTTAAATTTTGGGATAAGCTTTTGACAAAAATTTAAAGTTAAAAATTGCATGGAGAATGTTTAACTGGTCAGTGTAGAGATTATATTATTTCCTCAAATTTATTACTACTACTATTACCATCACCATTACTATTATTAATATCATCATCGTCGTTATCGTCATCGTCATCGTCATCGTCATCATCATCATCATCATCATTTTTATTATTATTAGAAGAAGAAGAAAAAGAAGGGAAGAAGAAAGAGTAAAATACCTGTAATTGGGTGATTAACAGAGTTCTCATTTTCTAACATGCAAGGCCTACTTTTGTTTGTATGATGATTAGTACTCAACCCAAAATTTGGTTGGATCCTAAACCAGGGGTCTCCAAACTTTTTGCTAGGCGGGCCACATAATATATTTTACACATTTTTGCGGGCCAAAGTAACGTTCACCAATTCCATTGTCAGCTGAAAGCCTATGCAGCACTGAAAAGGTTTACTAGGGAAATTAGGAGTGCAATATGTTCCTGTTACTTTTCTTACTGAGCCTAAAGATACTATTGCATATCAGTCTACCAAGCCACCAACTGACCCTACAAGCGACACTTTCACTCTGTTCATCACAGGGACTGGCTGTATATTAAATATTATTACTAGTATCAGTTCCTACCACTACTACCTGGCATTTTCATGTTATACAACAATTTACTAAAACATCATAATAGTAATGAATGATAAAATTAGTTCTTGATCCCTTGAAATGTTCTCTAGACTTGACGCGCTTAAATGTTTTCTAGTTTTGAAACCCCTTAAATGTTCTCTAGACTTGACACCCCCTGTAATCTCTGTTATGTCTGGGTCACCTTTGCAATACTGCCCCCCCCCCCGTTCATTTTCACACACTGTGAAATATAATAGAGTGGCTATTTCTATCCTTCTCTAAATGTTCACTTGTAGAAATGAGCATGAGTCAGAGTCACGTGGCTCCCAACTATTTGTCTCCCCACCAGCTTTTATAAAAAAACCTCCCCCTTCTTCCAACCCTTAGGCAGGCCACAACCTCTTGCTTTCTGCTAACACCGGTATTCCCCCCTTCCCTCTTATTGAACAAAGGACAAGAGTATTTTTAACTCTGTGGGGTATTCCCCCCTTCCCTCTTATTGAACAAAGGACAAGAGTATTTGTAACTCTGTGGGGTATTCCCTCCTTCTCTCTTATTGAACAAAGGACAAGAGTATTTGTAACTCTGTGGGGTATTCCCCCCTTCCCTCTTATTGAACAAAGGACAAGAGTATTTGTAACTCTGTGGGGTATTCCCCTCTTCCCTCTTATTGAACAAAGGACAAGAGTATTTGTAACTCTGTGGGGTATTCCCCTCTTCCCTCTTATTGAACAAAGGACAAGAGTATTTTTAACTCTGTCGGCAGTTTATCTAGCTACCCACTTTAGCTTGTCTCGAGCCACTGCTTGTGCTTGTCTTGAGCCAAATGCTTCCAGTGCTTACAGGTCTGGACACGACTTTAAAGAGATTTATGACTTAACTATTTGATCTTACTATTCGGATTTGCTATTCGGAGTTTTGAATTGAGTATTCGGCCGTTAATTATTCAAAATTTCGAATATTCCCACACCCCTATTTTGATTCTCTTAGAGAAGTTTCAATAATATGGTATGCGAGTTCTCGGTACCAACAACTCTTGTTTTGCTAAGAGCGTGTGTGTATTGAGCTCACCTGCTTGGTTTGTACCATGTCCGTAATGACACCATCCGTTATGATGAGTAGGATAAAGTACTGGGAACCATCCGGGTAGGACTCCGCAAACTTAGCCACGTGGTTGATGACAGGAGCAAAGTTGGTCGGACCAAACAGCTGGATTTGGCGGATACAGCTCTTATAGGCCTCCAGGACACCTACAAGGTACAAGAGTAATTTTCTTAAATCAGCACAAATTGGTAGTCTGACATTCAAATACACCAGCGTAATCGTTTATATATTGAGAGAGAGAGCTGGTACACCCGATGAAAAAGTTATTTGGTTCGGGTTACACGCTATGAAAAAGTTATCTGGTGTGATATTCATCATCATCATCATCATCATCATCATCATCATCATCAACAACAACAACAACAACAACAACAACAACAACATCACCACCACCACCACCACAATTATAAAAGGGCCGCAGGGAGAGTTGTTCTTTAGGTGTGTAAGAGACCTGCTATGGAGAAGAGAAGTGCCCTTGGAGTGTAAGGAAGTGTTGTACAGGGTGTACTTGCATCCATTGTCACATATGCAGCAGAAACATGGATAGTGACTCTAAGAGAGACCAGTGTAAGAATGTGGGTACAAGGGGTACACGAGATAAACGAAGAGAGGGAAGGAGCAGATAATAGAAAGTATGTACGTGAGCAAAGAAGAATGGAAGCAATTAAAGGAGGAAGAATGGTGGAAGGATAGAGGAAGATGGAGGCATTTTACTAAACTGACCTGACCACAGGCTGGAAAAAGTTGTTGATTATTATTATTATAATTATAATTATAATTATTATTATTATTATGTTTTTTTGAACTTACAATTTTATATTGTGTAATGTTTGCCCTTATCCTCCTGTAGCGTTTTATCAATATAACGCTACAAGAAATAACTAAACCATCGACTAAGCACTGGTGAAATAAAACAAAAGTGGACTTAGATTGCCCCATCGTCCTATGTTATTGTTGTTATGTCTCCCGAACTACATTCCACTAGAAACTTTGTACTAAGACTCAAGGTATCATGGGAGAAGTGGTGTGACGTATGATGCCCGAGACGTCAGTGGGTTATGGAAACTTTTAGTCTGGATCTTTCTCCATGCTCCTCCAGGCTTCTCAAACCTCCTTCTACCGTCTAGATGTTCCGTCCCTCTTTGTCATGTGTTGTGATTCTCCTTTGTTTTTGCGTACCCCTCTTCCCCCTCTCTGAGCTAGAATAATGGCATATATACTGTGGTAGGAGACATGAAACCTCACTCTTGTCTGGACTTCCTCCAGGAAAACATATTGGTGTTCTGGATGAACAAAAAGGTATAAAATTCCCTTTCGGCAAAATGTATCTCAAAATTCCTTTTAGCCTAACTTTAAAGATTTTATGTACGAGTACAATCATCTAAATGAAACATAGAATCGTTGTTATTGTCTTGTAGACAATAAAGCCCCTTTTGGGTTGTGTCTAGTAATGTAAGTGAAATATCATTTTTATGACTAAATTTATAGCCTGTTCGGCTTGAGAAACTAAATTTCACCTTGAATGTTTATGCGGAAATTAATGTACATTTTGCATAATGTAGGCTTAAGCTCCCCTTCTGGGTTGTATGTAGTAATATTTTGCAAGATTATGGAAAAGTCATCTTTTTGTAATGGTTAAATTTATAGCCTGTTCGGCTTGAGAAACATAAATTCACTTGGAATATTTTTGTGATTATTGTTGTTCTTTTTGCATAATATAGGCTTAAGCTCCCCTTCTGGGTTTTGATAAATATGTTTATATATTAGGGAAGAGCTAACCTTTTATTGGAAAGATAAACTTATAGTCTGTCCGGCTAGGAAACTATTATTTGTACTTGTAAATATTTGTTAGGTCCATTTCTTGACGTAATTGTTTCTGTAAGTTGAGGATAAGAGATAGATAAAATTACCGCTAGTTTAAAGCCGAACGTTGTTACATCGCCACTTGGCTGTTATTGGCTTAAGGCCTTCAGTTAGCTGTTAGTTTTCTTTTTGGGAAAGGTATTTAATACTTCAAAGTTGTTACATTTGTCATTATATGACTTGACCCATTGATGTTTTGAGATGATCATTGAAAATTTAAATTATTGTTGGTTTATATTAAAATGTTCTCATATAAATATATATATCCTATTGGTGCCATATTCAAAATATCCATTTTATATAAATAAAATGCCTAATACTGTTTACCATTTTTTATGTTACTCACTACCCTTTTTACCTATTGGTGGGAAATATTTCTAATAATAAATATTTGTAGAGCAGGTTCACGGAGACAGAACTCAAATGGACCTGTGAACTGTCCATTTGTTTTATGTTGGTCCTATCGGCTCCTCTGAAATTATTGTCTTTTTTTTATCTTTTGAATTTTCTACAAAAGATATTGTTTTTGTTGTTGTGCACCAGCCTTAATTCGTCGTTGAATTAAGGGGTGTTTACACTCCTTTCAACGTTCTTTCTCCTCTTTAGAGTCTGGTCCCAAGATAAAATCAGGCATTACAAGAATATAGTGTGAGAGATGTTTGAAGTGATCAAAAGTTTAGAGGTCCATGTGTAAACAGCCCAAAATATTTGAGTACCTTCAAAATAACCAATTTTATAGATTTATCTTGTGGATTTGTAACCTCCTATATTACACAAAATGCAGAAGGCCCAAAAAAAAAAAAAATTAAACAATCAGAGTGAGTCGTTTAAGTGATTTAAGTAATAATAGTCTCAGAACAGACTACTGTTCCTCAGACACACGTCAACTCACCCGGTTGCAGAAAATAGTCTAAGGCGGCCGTCCTCTGTGCTTTTAATTTTGAAACCTCATGACATCATTAATATAAAAATAAACAAATAAAAACCTATGGGTGCTCGTAGAATGTGGAACAAATTTACACAAACGTAAAGGAAATACCAGAGGTAAATTTTAAATAGTTTATTTATAATAATAGGATATGAAGAAGTATGAAAACCATGTATAAAGGTACATGTAATAAATATGATTAATGTATTGTTTGACTATTTAAAAGGTTGAATTTTTAAAATATATATATGGATAAATGTTTTATATTAAAAGTTAACTCAAAATTCTGTTTTCAATTCTATCAATTAGTTCCATTTAAATTTATAGGAATTGATAATATAATCACACAAAAAAAATTATGGTCAAAAAAAATTAACACCATCTTTCAAAATAACAAATCCCTATTTATACAGTTAATGGAATAATCCTCTTGACTAAACCTAACGTTAAGAGTGATATATAAGTTAGATGCATCAAAAATAGATAGGAATAATAAACAAATCTGACTTAAATAAGCTAATTTCTTTTAGATTCAAACAAGAGCAAGAATTATTGACAAACCTTTTACTACTTAACATTTAGTTTTACTTATTATCAATAAGAGTAATAATACTAATAATCATTTCTTGGTCGTCTATGATTAAACAAATATAAATATATTAAGGTATTTATTTCTAGTATAAACAAACACAATCTTAATTCCCCAATTTTCAGAAGAGTCTAATTGTTATCCGTGAATATTAGAAAGAAAAAAAAACATTGAATTACTCGCAATCATATCTTACAATATTTCAGTAATTATCAAGTTAGGACCAGCAATATTTTGTTCAATATCAATCGAAATTTACATCGACTTCCAGTCAACGAAAATGATTAACTATCACACATTTATTACTTTTGAATGATTTTTACTAGCTATCTATAAGGTCAAGAATAATTCATATCGCAAATTAAACAATCTATATATTTCGACTCTAGAAATGATCTTTGAGTACATGATTTACTATAGTCTTTGGAAATATTATCAAATCAAATAAAGTAAAATTTAAACTCAATTTCTATATCATAGTATTTTAAATATGTAAAAAAAAAGGAATAAGTTAGTAAGCCAAAAGAGAATTTTGAAAAGTTACATTATAAAAAAATTATTTAAGCAGAAACATTAATTTTGCCTTACATTTTCCAACAATGTGCAGCCAACGCTACCTCCTTCTCTATAAAGAGTAAATTCCGAGAGTGCCGGTAATGGCGACATATATGCATTATATATGATTAGACCCAGAGAGAGGGGAGAGCAAGGAACAAGGTTGGTGGAACATAATTGGGTCATGAGGGAGGGGAAACGCATGACAAAACACATGCTCGCAAAGCACCAAGTAACATCTCAATCTTTCTAGAACACTATTCTTTGGACTAGTAGACGTCACAGGAATAACCACTTTAGAGAGTTCTACCATGGCACGCCCCCAACTCGCTCGCATCGCTCGAACTCAAGTCACCTCAGTTAGGTGCTCGCACGCCGCGACCTTGTTAAGACGTTTTGTAATATTGTGGAACTGTCGTCTGGTGTTTTGTTGGTGCAATGGGGTAAATTAATTATGCCACTCCTTCTTTCAACTTTGTTTTGTAACTAATGTTACAGACTAAAATATGAAAATATATCAAGGAATCATTAATTATCTTCTGAGGTTGTCCACCAAATATTTAATCCTTAAAGAAGCTTAATTTCAATGTTTAATCCTATAATTAATTATTTGTTATGATGGCTAGATTTTTCTTACGTTTTAAAAACCATTTATTTAAAATTTTAAAACAAAACTTTTCTTTAAAATTTTCGAGTATTTATTTAATTAAATACTAATTTATTTACGAACAATAACAACACATTTTTATTTATTTATATAATTAAGTTTTAAGACAAATATTTATCAAGCCCAAGCTTGATTAAACTCAATAATCAGGAGTGTCATTAAAAGCTCACTCAAGAACGACTTAAATGAAAAAAATCCCCAAAAAAACAGTGCTTGCAAACCCCTAATTTATATACATTTTCTGGCTCATATCTTCCATAAAAAAACTGTTTTCTCAGTTGCTAGCTTAAGCAACAATCATCATCATCATAGACTGTGTCCAGCCTGTGGCAAGGTCTGTTTAGTAAAATGCCTCCATCTCCCTCTGTCCTTCCACCATTCTTCCTCTTGAACTCTCTTACACTCTCCTCCTCTCACTGCTATCTGTTCCTTGGTCTCTCTTGCAGTCTCTTCCCTACATACTTCATATCCATTAATCTTCTTGGTATCCTCTCCCCTTCCATTCATGTACACCCTGTACCCTAACATTCCAAATGCCAAATGTCTTACTAGCCTCCTTGTTATAATCTACCTCCGCCTCCAAACCTCAAACCTCCTCGCCCACAAACATACAACATGTAGAGATAAAAGTAAACAACGAGTCATCCATAGCCACAAAACACTAGAGCAAAGTTAAATATAACAAGCTCAACATTACAGAGATTAGGCTTGAGCCTGAGTGTCTAATCAAAGCTCAAATGAGGCTAAATAATAATAATTATATTATTTAGCACTGTGTCTTACTACCCGTTCGGGTTATACGCTTAAGTACTAATTACACTAATGGATTAATAATTGGGAAGGTTGAATTTAGATAAAGTGAACCCGCATTTGCGTGAGGGAGAGTGGAAAACCATTTAGGAAACCCCCCCCCCCCCCCCCAGTTCACCCGACCGAGATTCGAACCTTGATCTCCCTGTCCTCGGTGGTCTGGCTCAACACGACTGGCGCGTTAGCCAACTACGCCACCGAGGCGGGTTGGCTAAATAATTAAAGTAATTACAGATTCCTTTAATATAACATTATAAGTGAGATAAATACTTGGCACTAGCTATAAATTCTGGTCCATCCCTGCTGGAGTTTCCAGAGGATTGAGTTTTGAAACTATTACACCTGTGGAGCTCAAGTAGACAGGATAAAATGGGATAAGAATCCACTAAAATAAAAAGGCTTCTGACCTGGTATGCCAGAACAATAAGGGCTGTCTGTACGCATGTTGACGAAAAACTCGTGAGACACTCGGCCGTCTGGGGGTAGCCGGGCTCCGAACCCCAGCACTGGAAACAACTTGTCGCTGTCATAGTCTTGGATGATCTCCCCCACTGCCGTGAGGGCTTTTTCATACTGGTTGGGTGCCAGCGACGAGATGAAGTGGAGTGAGTCCGGACTCGTCGGGTCCCCGTTGCTGCCTGCAAGTAAACGTTGGCACAGTCCGGTGAATATTCAGTCAGTGAGCTGCCAACCTGACATTCAATCAAGATACTACCAGCAATACAACAGAAACAGTGGTTTACAGTCACCGAGGTTCTGCAGTCAAGGATCCACAAATGTGAATCTAAAAGGCAGGATACAATTAGTTCAGAGTCTGTTATCATAGGCAGGTATTAATAACTGGTAGGGTTGTGCGAAACTTCAAAACTAACGTCAGCTTTAACAAGAAATTCCGGATTTGACAGCTAAAGAGCTTTGCCAATTGAAATATTATGAGCTGAAATACTCATTTTATGGCCAATTACTGCCATTCTGAGCTGTTGTATACATTACTGATTAGTATTCATATGGGGGAAAAAAACTAAAGTAATTGAAGTTGTGATAATAACATAATTTGTCATATTGAGATATTACAAACCCTTGTGCAACATAAAAATTCAAAGTAATTTTAGTACATAAAGCTATGTTCACATATTTCTCCTCAATTCTGATTTTGTTGCTTTATAAAATATTGATACACACACTTTACATTAATGGGTTATTTCAAATCTCCTCACAACGGTTAACAAATATGTCTGTTTGCTTCTGGCTGTAAAACACATACGTTGTCAAATGCGCATGCACACTAATTTGAGATGGTTGGTTCTCCTGTGCCGAACATTTCGGGCAGAGCAGACAAAGTAGTTGAACTTTAGAGGAACAACTCGCGCCAACTAAGCGGAAATCTTGTGATTAGCTTATAGCTAGTCACGTGACCACGTTCCTGTTCTACGCTAGTTTTTCGGCGAAAGTGTGAATCCACAGTTACCCTCTTTCTTTCTCTTACTGTGTATGGTGTGATGAGAATAAAGCCTTGGCTATGATTGGTTTTCAATAGTGGAGAGTGAAATATGGAAGAGAGGGAAAACTAAACGAGATTGTGAAACACATCGCTTTTCAAGTCTCAGAGAGTAAGTAACAATCAGTTGTAGATAGTGGTTGGCATGAATATTTAGATTAGGTTACACGTTTGTGTGTGGAAAGAACGGTTTTCTTTTTATTTGTATTAATAATAATGTAACAAATGTTAAAAGAAATATTTAATAAACACCACACAATTAAGTGTAGTGATCATCATAATTTAATGTGTGCTGATTTAAACAATAGTGTGCTAAGGCACATTAAAACTATGTAATGATACTTTTCTTACATATATCTGACACCTTAACTCAATTGGCCTACTGAGCTAAGGGTCCCGAGTTTGATTCCCAGCATGGCCGAAGATTTATCATTGGTGAAATATGGGTTTACCCTTTCACAATGATAAATTAACGGCCAAGGACTGGATGTTGTGACATGTGAAGCTAGGACAGACTTAGCAAGCCAGTAGTGGAAAATATATGGCTTGAATAAAAAACTGACCACAGGCTGGAAACAGTAATGGATCTAAAGTAAAAGCTTCTTAAATATAAAAGTGTTTGTATTAAACAATATCGATATTTTTAAATAAAAAAAAGTCACTGTGCATATTAATAGCCCTGGAAGGAAAGTATATTTTAATATTCATACATTTAGCATATGACTGACATGAGTTATACTTTTTAGTGACTACTATACAAGGAAGAGGATGATTGAAAAAGGGATAAGAACAAATAAAAGGAATAAAACACAGTCTATGGCTTTATACAATAACAAGAGGAAAACAGTTTACACACACTGATGCTACTGAACAAAGGGGTGGTGGTTGTATCTTTAAGAAAATTGGTCATTACCATTTAATTTCATGGCCTAGGTTTCATTCTATCTGGACTCTTCAAGAAGGTCTGTGAAATGCGCAACACAACTCCTTAAAAAGTCTACCGTGTCTAGCTTTGCTATCCATTTGAGCTTTTCACATATTTACACTAATGAGGGAGAAATTAGAAAGGTATAATAAGAGGAAATTGAGCTACATTTGTTAGAGTCGTCATTTAAGAAACACCCTCCCCCCTTGAGCAAAATTTTAAATCTTCACCGGAAATACAATCTATTGTGAGACTGGCATCTTAGAACATCCGACCACCAATAAAAGTTTAAAGAGTTATTATCGACACCTTAATAAAGAGATGAGAATGAGCAGGTGTTGTTTTAGGAGAAACACACACATTAACATAGAAAATGGATTTTAAAACCACAGTGAAAAACACATGTGGTCCCGCACCCCCAGCAAACCTCCAATGGATACTTAGAATTTGAGCCTCAACCCAGTCAAACAAATGCAAACAAATTCAATAAAGTACAGTCTAATACAGTAGAGTCCTGACTATCCAACCTAAACGGGATCGACACGTGGTAGGATAAGCAAAATGTTGGATAGTACGGAAACAAGAGGAGAGGCTGGAACTAAATAAATCAAAATTAAATGCAAGTAGAGAGTAGATATGAAATAAGGTTTATTAGTGTGTGTTAGTGTAAATTATGCAATAGATTAGAACATCTTATTTTGTTCATTTGAAGAGAATATATTTTAAATTAATTAAGTTAAAGTTTTATATAAAGTAGACAAAATCAAAAAGTCACCGTTTGGAAGTTTAATGATTAGAATTTGTTCCCCAGCTTTGCTTCTCTTCTCTTCTGTGGCAAGGTCATGTCAGCATATTAATAACATGACATCAAAAGCAAAGTACAAGAATATGTCGGATTAAACGGAATGTTGAATAATCGAGACTTTTCTGTACTTTAGCTGATTGGGTTATTTTTTCTACATTTGTTTTCATAACATCTTAGTAACTATTTGGGCTGTATGAATATATTAATTACACTAGTGGGATAAGGTATATTAAAGAGAATTTTGGAGAAAATGTACACTCCATTTACCCTGAAGAGTAAAAGTCATACATTGATGGATTATACTAGGAGTTAGGGGTGGTTGAGCACCCGAAATGTTGGGCAATAGATCGGGCATCCAAAACTCCCAGAATGTCAGGGCAAAGTATTTTTTATGCCCGTATTTTGATCGGGCATCTCAAGAACTTGGTTAAGTATATAATACCATGTTAGCACTAAACTTAATTCAAACTTTGAAAAAAATTGTGTTTAACTGATATCCATAGTTGAATTATTTCAATTCAACTAATATTAAACAAAGGTAAATATTATTTTTCTATTAATTCATAAATGATTATGTTTGCTTTCAACAGAGCTACAATCATGTTTTTCACAAGTTACAAGTCTACAACATAGCAAAATCAAGATTCCTACGATTTAATTTTCTCTGTCAATGCCAACAACATTAACAAATTCAACCTTTCCACATTGAGATTTTTAGGCTCTATGCTTGCAAAAACTTAAATCAAATTAGTTTTCTCTTACATTTCTTTAATTCAATTATTAGCCAGATTTGTTAGGATATAGATTAAAAGTACGCATCAAATGAACATTAAATAGGAAACAGGGCCATTTTGCTTCAAATAAACACTTTTTCAAATTTTGATTTATGTATGTTCCAATTTCGTGATACTGTATACTATCAATTTTTTTATATTAATTTGCAGTTATGTAGTTGATAAATTATAAATTGTGCTATAAAGTAAATAAATACTATTTATTAAATATTTAATAAATGTTTACTAGACGGAGGGAGCAATTGCTTGAAGAAATGGTAGAGGAACTAGGTTATGCTCCAACATAAGCTTTCACAAAGCAAGGCGAAATATGCTCTATTAGTAACACTAGCTACGTAATCATGCAGCTCATCTCCTCTGATGAAGATCACAAGGAAAAATTCTACTCCCAACTCGATATGCTTTTAAAAACTATACCACGAATCTGACAAGATTATTCTCCTAGGAGACTCAATGCTCGAGTTGGTAAGGACTCAGCACTATGGACTGGCATAGTTGGTAAAGAAGTGTAGGCAAGTGTAACTCTAATGGAACTCTACTACTCACAAAATGCTCGAAAACAACCTTATTATTACAAATACCCTTTCGACAAAAGGACAAGTTTAAAACATCATGACAACATCTCAGATCAAAGCAATGGCACCTAATTGATTATGTAATCTGAGTGCCCGAGACCAACGTGATGTACTAATCACAAAGGCCCTGACAAGTGCTAATGACTGCTGGACAGACCATCGACTGATACGTTCTGTGATGGCTCTGCACACTCTTCTCGAAACGAAAGAAGCAGAGAAGACATATGAAATGTAAACTGAACACTGAACGCCTCAATGAAGATAACATTAAGATAAAGTTCCATCAACTCCTCAGTGAAAAACTTCCAAAGAATATCCTGACAATATTGAACTGCGTTGGTCAGCGTTCAAGTGTGCAGTACTGTCGGCCTGCGAAGAATCGGTTGGCTTGCACAAAGAAAAAACATCAGGACTGGTTTGATGAAAATGACCAAGAAATTCAAAGTCTCATTAAAAAGAAGAGGAATGCACACACGTGCTTGGCAAAATGATCCCAAATCAGCTTCCAAAAAACAAAAGCATCAAGAAACCAAAGCCAAATTGCAAAGAAGAACTCGGCCTGAAAAACTAATGGTGGACTCTAAAATCCCATGAAATGCAGCATCGAGCTGAAACCAACAACACCCGAGCTTCCTTCAGTGCTATAAAACTGTATATGGCCTGTCTACTCAAGGCCTAAGTCAACCTTATATCTAAGGATGGCACTAAACTCCTCAAAGTACAGCAGCTCTATTGGTACACGCTGAAAGGAACACTTCAAAGAACACTTAAACAGAGATGCACACATTGATGAGGGCATTTTCACAATAATTCCTCAAAAGCCCATACAAGACCACCTTGGCGAAGCTCCTTCTCTACAAGAAGTCAAAGATGCAATAAGACAGTTCAAGAATAATAAGGCAGCTGGCTCAGACGGAATTCCTGCTGAAATATTCAAGGAAGGGGGCCTCATTCTAAATGAGCATACACATGCGCTCATCGTCAAGATATGGAACTCCGTAACCATACCTGCTGACTTAAGAGACGCACTAATAGTAACCATCTTCAAAAAGGGAGACAAGGCTCAGTGTGGCAACTATCGTGGAATATCTCTGCTTTCTGTTGTCTGCAAAACTCTTGCCAGAATTCTATCCAACCGTCTGATACCACTCGCCGAAGGGTCTTTATCAGAAACACAATGTGATTTAGACCCAACTGAGGTACAGCTGATATGATCTTCAGTGCAAGGCAAATGCAAGAGAAATCCAGAGAACAAAATCGTCCTCTATCACATAGCCTTATTGATCTTGTAAAGGCCTTCGACTTGTTAATCGAGATGCTCTTTTGAAGATCTTAGCTCTAATTGGCTGTCCCCTGAAATATATTCAGATTCTTCGCCTGCTACACGATAACATGAATGGCACTGTTCTGAGCAATGGACTTGGAAAACCCTTTGAGATCACAACGGGTGTCAAACAGGGATGTGTAATTGCCCCCACTCTATTTCAATATTTGTTGGAATTATAATTTATCTTATAGATGGAAACTGCCACCAAGTGTAGAAATAGTGTACAGGATGGATGGTGGCTTATTCAACCTTAGCAGACTATGAGCGAAGACCAAGATATCTACAACGTCAGTTCTCGAACTCCAATAACAGATGACAATGTTGTTTTGGCCAACTCAAAAGAGGATCTCCAGGCTATTTTAACTACATTTAATTAAGCATATACGTTAATTGGTCTGGGCATTAATATCAGAAAGACGCAGATTCTATATCAATCTGCACTCAATTCCAACGTTGCAAGCTCCTGCCATCACAATCAATGAGGAGGTCTTGCAGAACATCGAACACTTTCCTTACCTTGGCAGTCAACTATCGATAAATGCAAATATTGATTGTGAAACCCAACACCGCCTAAAATGTGCCAGCGCAGCTTTTGGACGGTTACGAGAAAGAGTCTTTGACAGCCATAATATCAGAATTCAGACCAAACTGTATGTGTACCAAAGTATCATAATACCAACTCTTATTTATGGGTGTGAAGCTTGGACCACCTACAGAAGGCACCTAAAATGCCTGGAGAGGTAGCAGCATTGTCTTAGGAGAATCCTCAGAGTAAAGTGGCAAGACCGGCGTACTAACATCAGTGTCTTAGAAGAGGCCAATACCACCAGTATTGAAGCGTTGATAATCAACATCAACTTCGATGGACAGGCCACATTGTTCGAATGCACGAAACTCTACTCCCAAAACAGATTATGTATTCACAGTTGAAGGATGGCCAACGAAACCTGGGGAGACAGCACAAACAGTACAAGGGCATTCTTAAGTCAACATGAAGAAGTGCCTAATCGACATTGACAACTGGGAGGCCACAGCGGCCAATCGCCCGGCATGGCGTCGGCTTGTCCATGAAGGCCAAAAAACACTTTGAACTACAACGACGAAGACACCAATCTGACAAGCGTAATTCCCGGAAAGAGCGAATACGTCATAGGAGAGTCAACCCTCAACAGCCAGCGGTTAGTGAAGACAACGTAGTCAACACTGCGGGAGAGACTGTAACTCCAGGATTGGTCTTTACAGTCACCTAAGAACCAACAATCTCAACTAATGATATCCGTGAAAGACAATCATACTCGTTAGCGAGTGAGAGCCCATCATCATTATTAACTATACATTTTGAGCATAAACTAACCATTTCAATGTTTTTAATCAAATGTGACGTTTTAACTTGTAATTTGAAATTTATTAGGCCTGTGACAAAGTTGTTTCTATCTTTAAGAAAAAAAAATTAGACTGTTAAACTTATAATTTGAAATTTTATAGGCCTGCGACAAAGTTGTTTGCAAAAATGAAATGCCCGCCTGATTCTGCCCGTGCCCGAGTGTAATTTTGTAATGCCCGCTCGATACAAATATTTGCTGCCCAACCACCCCTGTTATGAGTCTACCTTATAAGATATAAAATAGTGGAATAAGCAAGATATCCTTGCCACCTTTCAAGGTACCTGCATTTGTGTGAAGAAAGGGTGGAAAATCACTTCGAAAAAAACTACCTCAATACACCCACCTGACCGAGATTCAAACCCCAACACCGCCAGTCAAACAAGTTGTGACACATTAGACCATGAGACCACCGATGCAGGTTTTTTCTATAATTAACTAATATATCTCTAACAAGCATAAGAGTATTAAAGTGTACAAATAGACAAACATCACCATCAATTCCTCAGATGAGGTTGCACAATAACAATACTGTGTCACCTACAGACAACTACGGGTACTAAGCTAAACTTGACTACATCTTACAGAGAGTACTTTACCCCGCTCATGTTCGCACGACTATAAAATTATACCCGCCAACACCAACAAATCCTGTTGAGAGAAAAATTACCTTCATCAGAAACCACAGCTAGCACTATAATTAGAGTTCCACAACTAAAGTCTGTGGAGCTTCAAATAATTTATCAACTCTAAATTCAAGTAAAAAAAAATCTGGCTTTGGCAATCATAAAACTTCACAAATAAAAAAGATTGAAAGCTAAAACACACAGTTATGTTCAATTTCTGTAATTTTGTGCTGATGTGCACTCCATTTCCTTTGAGCAATTAAAGTATGCCCCATCTTGTAAGCTGTATTATTAGAGTAACCGTCAAGTCGAACTAGCTACCATTCATAGTAAATGGAGTGTACATCACAAGCTAACATTCACACGATAAAAATCTAAAATAATTAATATAAATTCATGTTGTGATAATAGCTTTATTTAACGGTTTAGTCAATATATTATGTTAGCCATTTTTGCATCAAAGTTTTTTAAATAATATTTAATACTAAAACTACATAAAATTTATTTTTTTAAATCCAACATAAACAGTTTTTTAAATTATTTTAAATTTAACTAGACAAAGTTTAATTGAAAGAGTGAATTTGTACACCCATATCTACAAATATTAAATAATATCAACGTTTAAAAAAATTTGGAGATTGTTTTTCATGAACAATGATGAAATTGTAAATAATGTTTTATTTATTTTGAAAAAAAAAAACTTTTTGCTGTTTAATGTTGGATATATTTGACACACCCTTGTGATTTTACTAACACTTGAAAAATAAGAGATGTGTATTTTGGGGTTATTTAGTTGGGTACTTTTAATATAAGAAATATACATACATAATATGGTCGTTTATAGAGTATCAACTGGAATAAAAGGGAATACCTCGACAAGACATTAATACATGCAGCATAATAATATATATATATATATATATATATATATATATATATATATATATATATATATATATATATATATATATATATAAATATATATATATATATATATATATATATATATATATATATATATATATATATATATATATATATATATATATATATATATATATATATTAGAGTAACTAAACAAACTAGCAAGGGTGAGTGAATGGTGATTTTTTTACAAATATTTTTGAAATGAACAGTCAAAATTTTGAATCAAACGCAAACAATTTCAAATTTGTATATTTAATCAAGCCTCAGTATATCTTGGTATAACTTACTGGTATATAAATATTTTAAATATGGTGAGCAAAATTTTGAAGAAAGCCAGCCAGGTAAAGGATATTCTCATTCAAATTCATAATTTCACTAGGAAAGGGGAAAACAATCAAACCTGTTTTAGGCAGCAAAATTACAAGGAGCTTCCCTTCAATTCGCCCCAATTTTAATTTCCATTGACTCCTCCCAAATTTTAACTTCCCTTGAATCTTC
This sequence comes from Timema podura, assembly GCA_033556935.1. Lineage (NCBI taxonomy): Eukaryota > Metazoa > Arthropoda > Insecta > Phasmatodea > Timematidae > Timema > Timema podura. The sequence goes on along the minus strand of JAVRXN010000004.1, from coordinate 52,410,363 downwards.
CCCAGTTTTAACTTCCATTGATTCCTCCCCAGTTTTAACTTCCATTGATTCCTCCCCAGTTTTAACTTCCATTGATTCCTCCCCAGTTTTAACTTCCATAGACTCCTCCTAGATTTTAACTTCCCTTGAATCTTCCCCGATTTTAACTTCCATAGACTCCTCCTAGATTTTAACTTCCCTTGAATCTTCCTTGATTTTAACTTACATTGACTCTTCCTCGATTTTAACTTCCATAGACTCCTCTTCGATTTTAACTTCCATTGACTCATCCTCAATTTTAACTTCCCTTGAATATTCCCCAATTTTAACTTCCATTGACTCCTCCTCAATTTTAACTTCCATTGACTCCTCCTCGATTTTAACTTCCATTGACTCCTCCTCGATTTTAACTTCCATTGACTCCTCCCCGATTTTAACTTCCATTGACTCCTCCCCGATTTTAACTTCCATTGACTCCTCCCCGATTTTAACTTCCATTGACTCCTCCCCGATTTTAACTTTCATTGACTCCTCCCCGATTTTAACTTCCATTGATTCCTCCCCAATTTTAACTTCCATTGACTCCTCCATTTTAACTTCCCTTGAATCTTCCCCGATTTTAACTTCCATTGGCTCCTCCCCAGTTTTAACTTCCCTTGAATTTTCCCCAGTTTTAACTTCCATTGACTCCGCCCAAATTTTAACTTCCCTTGAATTTTCCCCTCTTGGTTCAGACGTTAGTTTTCTAGTTGATCTAGTGGATGACACTCCCAATCACCATTTGCACACTCCTAAAGAAGGTTAATTGCTAACATTTAGTAACTATTTATATCCTCTATTATTCTGTCATTTTCTTATTTCCTATTATGTTCATAATATTTTCTATGTTTCGGATTCGTGATTCAAAGGTATGTTGGAGCTTTAGACACATAAAACAGTGGATTCATTCCAGCTCCAGTAGAAACCTTGATATTCATGTGACCTAAATAGAAAGGAGCATTGAATGTGAGTCCAGAGCGGTTAGATTGTTTCGTAACCTCACCTGTAAAGTCTATGGCTATGGTACAGTTGAGCTGAGTCCCGCCCATGATGTAATCGAGGAAAGAGTAGACCTTTCTAAGCTCGTACTTCATCAGCCGGATCTCACCCGAGTTTGTGTAAGACGGTTTCTTTTTCTGGCATGAATAACAACACAAGTCACACATTAAAAAAAGTGTATCCAGGATATTCGTGTACCAATCACCATAAATAAGCCATGATTGAAATAATTTTATGTACGGGCACCATAATTTTAGTAATGGACCGATCATGAAGGAATGCTGGGGATGAGCAACTTTTTCAATGTAAGCAGAGTGCTTAAACCACCTTTATACAGCCCGATTTACAAAGGAAGGGCCTTTAAGCAAATACAAACACATGTTATTACTATATAAATCTATTACTGTTTCCATCCTGTGGTCAGTGTTCAAGTCAAGCCATATATTTTCCACTACCAGCTTGCTAGGGTTGTCGTAGCTTTATATGTCTTATAATCTAACTTAAGACTAGGACAGCACAACATCCAGTCCCAGGCCGTTAATTCATCAATGTGAAAGCATAAAACCTTATTTTCATCAATGATAAATTTTTGGCCATGCCGGGAATTGAACCCGGGACTTTTAGCTCAGTAGGTATGTAACATTAGCAATGCTAGCTAATTTTACAATAATATTACCCACCCCAAATAAAACCAATACATATAGACATTCTGCAATATCAAAGATTTACAACACCTTATTATGTCTAAAATATGTGCTTTACTAACCCTAAAGTCTCGGCCAACAACCATCACATCAAATAATTCTAAAAAGAAGACTGACACTCCTTGGAAAAGAGGATCGACGAGACACCGATATGAGGTGATCCAGACCTACGCTGATTGGCCTAGCCGGCAGAGAGACAAACCTCACGCAATCTTCACTGCCAACTCACCAGATTTCCAGAATGACGTGTCAGGATGATGACGGTTGTTAACAAGAAAATCATGCTGCTAGCACGTATTCACAACGAGGCATTATACTTTTAATATGAAGATTCTGCCGCCCCCCTCACCCCCATTACATCCATCAACTAGACCTATATAAGGCTGGTGCTCAGCTAACAAGGTTGACTATTAATTCCGACATAGCCACGAGAGGTCCTGGTCTGGACTTGGACATAATCGCTCCATGATGACAAAATATTAACTCTTTATATTTTGTTAAATTTTTAAATATATACGACTTATAATGAGTTTAGGTGTTTTAGCACATGGTTAATTGTGTGATTAAAATCGTTCAGTTTAAGTGTCAGTAATTTCTAACTAGAAAACTTATTTTGGAAAGTAAAATTGTTTTATGGAACACTTAATGTTTCCTTTTGCCATTTGGGTGCTAAATTCTTTGTAATATTTAGACTTATTAGTAGGTAGCCACTTTTTGATTCTTTTTCTTGCTTGGAAAATTTAGTTTAAATCTAAATTTTACTGCACTTGTGGTTACCAATAATGGTTTAACTTTAAAATTTGATGTCTAAATTATAGATAACATTTTGTAGGCGTATTTTGTTTGAAGAAATTATAAAAGTAATTTATCTTTGTTGGTTTATAAGTTATAACTTTAACAATAAACGATTAATTTAGTGAGAAATTACCAGTATTTTAATGTACTATTGCTTTGTTTTCTATTATAAAGGTAAATATTAACAAGTCGAAATCTTCTCGATTACTTCTAAGTTGGTAGAAGTAATAGTCCCACAGAAGTTTTGAGTTATGTCGGGAAGTCAAACCTTTGTGTAATTTATTTTGATCAGAATTGATATTTAAATTTAATGATTTAGTCGGAATTCACAATGGTGATTCAGGTACTTTGTTAACATATAGAAGAGATCTTTAAGTTCTTTAAGCTCTTTGATATTCCAATAATGGAAATACCTTATACCTTTATATTTCAAGCTCTTTATGCTCTTTATTAATATAAGGATTCAAAGGTTTAATGATTTAATCTGTTTGTTTAGTCTGAAGTCACAAGGGTGATTCAGCCACTTTGTTAACCAAGTAGAGGAGCTCTTTAAGCTTTTTATTATTATATTAACAATTTTTTATTATTATTGGGGTCTCTTCCAGACTATACGCCATTCACGACCTAAGTTTACTTGGATGACAGCTCAAAAAGTAACTAAAAAATAGTCCCTAAAATATCACTACGCCAACAGCTGATATCTGCCACTGTCACTTGGGACAGCTGTTATGAAAACATATGGTTATGTAGAGTAATGTGATAGTTAACCACAGTAATTTAGGCCAATATTATGCCTCAAAGAATTTTGAAATTGAAATTTTTGAATGACTTGGTGATCTGTAACTTCTCTTCTTTTTTTCTCCTGGGAACTCATTATCAAAAAAACACACACAAATCTATCCACAAATAAAAATAACCCCTTATAAAATTTTGTGAGATTAAAGTTAGATTAAACTTATATTTAAGTTTGATAAAAGATAAAAGATTAAAGTTAGATTAAAGTAAGATTAAAATTAACCAAATTAGGCCTAATATGTATTCGAACTAAAGAGAAAATATCTGTATACACAAAGTTATTCTTAAAATAATTAGTAATATGATCTAGGATTAAGTTTTTTTACGTTAATACAGAAGCCCAATAATTAAAATAAAAGGTAAGTTAACTTAGTTATAAATTATTATAAGTTAGAGTAAGGCGTGGACCTAAGAAACTAGAGACTTAATTTAAAGTTAAAAATATAATAAACGCGCACAGTAATAAATTCTATGAAATATATTTAAATTAAACAAAGTCTTAATATTTATTTGAGGTCGTCCACAAAGCTTATTTATCCTTCTATTCAAGTTAAAATAATTATTATTCCGAGCACTTTCACAAAAGGTCTAACAAATATGGCTTTAAAATGGCGACCAACGAATATTAGCCATGTGGTTGATGATGACGCGGACAAGTTGTTTAAAATGGTGTATCCTCGCAGCAGACGATTATATTTTATTCAGTTAAATATTTCTAAAAACAATAAACTAATAATAAAATAGTTAATCATATATAAAATAAATTACAAATATTTTATCTTTACCAAGTAAATACGATGCCTTTATTAAAAGGTATTAATGCATGCACTATACTACACATCATAGATAACATTCCAAAACAAAGAATAGGTACTTTTAATATAAGTTTAAAATATTGTTTCGAATTGGGTAAAAATAAATTGTTAAAAGTAATGAAATAATGTGAGAAAACTTAAGTTTAAGTTATTTTAAATGTAAAATATAACATGTAATTAAAAAACTTAACATTCATAACAAAACAGTGTTCTTTTACAAGTGTTGGTAACCTAAAACCTAAACATATGATTTTTGAACTGTCATCCAGGTAAAGACCTATCGTGAATGAATTATAATTCGTATAAATAAATAATTTATGATATAACTCTTTTGTTTCAAATGTAGTCTTCTTTAACATGGTGTCCAGCCAAATAATATTTTAAAATTCCCTGACTTTTCCAGAGCCAATTTACAACTTTTACAGTCACTATATTACACACATTATTGTATTAAAATCGCAACTTAGTGTAGTATTTTTGGACACACACACATTTTGAAATTGTAACACTCTATGAAGGGGTTAAATGATGTCAACCTAAAGCAATGGGATATTGGGTCGTGCGATCTAAGTTAAATTTCAGATTATATTTATACATTAAAAGATCGCCTTACACGGGCTAATGAACTAACGACTCAACTTTGGCTAAAGACACACACTAGAGGGGTGTAAAGTTCAGATGAAAATGTTGACTTGTAGAATTGAGATTAGTACACTCAACATGGACAACTGTACTAAAAGAAATTCGCAATGAGTATTAACTGCAAGAAAAATGTTATTTAGACAGTTGGTTATTGTAATTGAAAATAGCTTGGACTTATTATTTTAGTGAATATGTGAAAATTCCAGAAATTTAATCAAATTCCCTGACTTTTCCAGGTTGCTGGACACCCTGTTTAAGGACTACTATTACTTTGAGATTGTCAAATACATCCTCAAATGTACTGCAGAAGTGCAGTCTCTGTCTTATTTATCTTTTTCAACACTACTCAGTTCGCCTTGAGAGGACATTGTTATATGGTTTACTAAATAAATACACAAGAACACAGTTCAGTATAAATAAAATGACTTGACAGAATGCCTCTTGTCGAGGTCACAGAACATTATGATAAAGTAATGTAGGTTCAGTGTTACCAACTGTCACATAACAATTATCTTACATACATGTATTACTTATTTATCTCTGTTGTCTTACTTTGAATAAATAATTCAATTTTTTTCTTAAACTTACAAATGTTCCTATTGTTGTTACATTAAATTGTAGATTCCGCCCACCCTCTTCCCGGCTATTGTGGCCTCTAGAGGTTAGAATTGGAGGTGGTGAACGGTACAGGCAGACACGCTACCGACTGTGTTAAGGTGTCAGAAAACCAACACAGTTTGTTGTGTTACTATTTTATTTATATACATATAATGGCGGTGTAAGCAATCCACTTACAATGACAAAGTTGCTCATCCTAGACATACTAATCATGCAATCACACTCAATTATATTTACAGTGCAGTTGGGATTTAACCCTGGCCTAGCTTCAGGATTAGTAAAGCAAAGAGACCACGAGACCATCTTGTTGGCCTCGGCTATGGTCAAGAGTGATGAACTTTAGAAGCTGGCCTACCACTTCTGGAAGACTTGTTCGATTCTCGATTGTATAAAAAATTAAGATATCCCATGGTATAGAAACAGAAAAGACAAGTGGATTATAATTAAAGTTATGTTCGCAAGTGTTAGCAGCTCAACTTACTGTAGATCAAGTTCTTGTGAACAAAAGAGAAAGGTTCACTGAATGTGTCCTTAGGGCTGTTGGTTGCTGTTAACTTATCTCACCAGAGAAGTCAAGAGATTTAGAGTGAGCATAACAATAAACAATATTATATTATATTTAAAAGAAGGTACAGAAAAGATAGATAGAAACATATAAAAGGAACAAACACAACATGGCTTTTATAAGGAAAAAAAGAACACAGTTCACACTAAGTTTACTGCCACTGGACAAAAAGGTAATGGTTGCCTCTTGAAGAAAATCAATCGTTAATGCCCAATCTCCCGACCTAGGTTTCATTCTATCGGAACTCATCAGGAGGGAGTGTGAAACATGCAACACTACTTCCTAAAAGAGAAAACCACTTTTCCTGTACCTTCTCATCAAGTATAATACAATAAACAATATAACCTGTATGAATGATACTTTGTGAATGATAAGTTTGAGTGAGAGTATATGAAAGCTAGATTAGCTGGTCCGATCTACCACTAATGCTTTCATTGGACTGTAATTAAAATTTAAAAAAAAAGTAAATTTTCTAAATAAAGCACTAAAAATATAAAGGGATGGACGAGAACATGACGGAAAATGAGTCAAAATATCGGAATCGGAACAGGAACGGAAGTTATAAAAATGATGCATTAGATTAATTCTAGATTAAAAATAGATCTATGACATTATTAAATATAATACAAATTATATATCATAAAAACATAATGTAAATAGTGGTGTGTAAATAGCATTTTATATTGAAACAAATATCTAGATTTTGAACAAATGATGAATGATACAAAGCGAATAATTAATTTTAATATATTATATTTATTTGTTAATCTCTTTTGAAAATGGTGTTTTATATTTAACCACCTAGTGGAAGAGTGCAAAATAAAAATAAAAATTTACCCTTCTTAAATGTTATCTATTTTAACACCTATTAAAGGCTACCTAGGTTTGAAACACCTTAAATATTCTTTAGGTCTAAAACCCCCTAAATGTTCTCTAGATTTGAAACACCTTAAAAGTTTTAAGGTCTAAGACCCCTTAAAGATTATCTAAGTTTTAAACCCCTTGAATATTATTTTGGTATGAAACCCCTTGAAACTCCTCTCTGTTTAAAGCCCCTTCAATGCTCTCTAGGGCTGTATCCGAATAGTCTACTTATGCGGCGTCGCGTTGGCTCGTGGCGTTGATAGCTGCATATGCAATCACGTGACCAAGTGTAGATCTATCCGAATAGTCGCGAATGAGACCAATGCAGTCTTCTCTAGGCTTTGGTAACCATGGATACTGAAAGCTACGAGCCATGCGGTTTTCTCGCGACGTTGGTGCGGTGTTTGACTGGCAATTGTTTTATTATTATCGTTTCGTCTGCTAGAGCACCAACTTACGTTTTGCGCCATTTGAAACAAGTTTAATAGAATTTCTCGTCTCGCGATTCTCGTCATGTCTTCGGAAAATAAATCGCCAAAAATCTTTACGTAAGCCAATTAATTACATGTTATATTTTAAGATATAAAGTGTTTATTGACTTAAAGATTTTACACATGAATAACATTATAGGCATACATCTGATATGTATAAACTTTATTGTTACGCACATTTTAACATGTAAATAATATATTTAAATAGTTTTTGCTATATAAAATAATTACTGCTTAGTAAAGTGTAATAATAATAATAATAATAATAAATTTACATAGTTTACATAGTTTCTAAGTTATTCGGTAGGAAGCAGCACTGCGAGCCCAAGTGTGTTGCCGTTCGAATAGTTTGATGCAGTCTTCGCTATGAAAACCGCGAGAAGTGTAAAATTATCAAGACTGCATCAAGTCTGCAACAAGTCAAGTGTACTTGACTATTCGGATACAGCCTTTAATTGACACCCCTTAGGGTTATTTGTTTAGTACCCCTATAATCTATACTCTTTGGTTGCTAACAACAGACAGGCTGATGCTCATAAATAGTTGACCTTATCAGGCTAATTCCTTCCCCCTATTTCTATGCCCCAAAAGATAAAAGAATATATCTGTCCTTCTCTAAGTCTTTCAAGTTCTCTATCTTGCTGAGCCTAGCAAATAACTGTTGATAGACAGAGCAAATTGTCTCCCCACAGGTAGTAAAATACCCCGCTCCCTTTTCCCCCTCCAAGATTGCTACAGAACAAAGAAGATAACTGTCTCCAATAGAGATTGATCCAGTAGTACCTGCTGGAACAATAAGCGAGCTTTATTTCCCGCCAGAAACCTTGCCCTTTTATCCAGTTCTATCTAAGCCTAGCACAGTTTACTTGAAGGTTCACCTAATTCCTAGGATTTGAGTCGGTCATGTTAAGTTATTTTAGAATAGGGTAGTTAGGTAAGTTAAGGTAAGGTTAGGTTAGCTATTGTTCTCCGTAGTATAATAATGACTGGTTATTCTATAAATTTCCTACGAAAAATATGAAATACAACAGCAAAACTAATTTACTTCATACTTTGCTAAAACCACTTAAGAATTATATAAAAAGCCTAGGCACTTTATAGAATGCCTGGATTGCACACATTGCCGTTAACATATACAAACACATTAGATGAGCATTCACTGCCATAAATAACTTCTTCGAGTAAAGAGAGTAAGTTGTTTTTCTTGGTTGGAATGCATGGTTAACATGCAAAAGCTGATTGTTTTCCAGTTAAAACTGCTCTATATAGATAGCAACACTATAGCTAGATAGATAGAAACAACTAAACAGGTGTGTTATACAAACATAATATATCATGATTATTGTTGTTGTTACATCCAAAAGGTTAAAAACAATTAATAAGTGTGCTGGTAGGAGGGATAGGAGTTCACCTAAGGTTGAAGTTTTTTCTATCTATCTATTTATTCCAAGTGCTGCCGTCTATACAGTGCAATACTTACTGGTAAACAATTAGAGCTCTGAAACAATAATCACTTGGAAGATTTTGTTTTAAAGCATGCAAGTCTCGAATCGAAAATTTTCTCAAATCCTCAAATCGAAAAATCCCAAAGAGAAATCAAGAGCACAAGGGATGTCTGAAACATTCACACATTAAGAACTTTGTTGTAATAAAACAGATAGTTAATTAGTTAATAATTAGGTTAAGTTGTCTCACATAACATTCATGCGGCATTTGATTTTGATTCATTTGAATATTAAACATGATAGGTCTAGATTTTATTGGAAATGGATGTTAGTCTATTGAAGGGGCATATTTATATATCAATATAATCCCAGGGATAGAGATGAGGGAAATTAATATGAAGTCACCAACATTAGCATGGAGGATGGAAAACCAAAGAGTAAATCTCATATTAAAAACCACCTGGAATCCACCTGGCTGAAATTCAAACCTTGAACCCTCTGTCCCTAGCAATCCAATATTGATGCCCCGATACCTTAGACCGTGTAGTCAGGGGGTAAGGTGAGGGTTAGAGGGCTGTGTGGAGTTGAGTGAAATTGGAGTGTCGCAGGATGAAGGCTTGTTTTCTCAGCTGGACTAAGAGGGGAATAAAATTGTATGAGACTTGAAATAATCTCTCACCTGTTTGTCTGGATTTATAAGATGGTACACTTTGCTAGTGTGGGGGGCTTCACTCAGCTCCCTCAAGGTCACAAATAACTCTCCAATTAAGCTGTGATTGCCACTGCGGTTCCAGTCATAGCAGGAAATCTTAATGGCACGTTCCATGTCACCCCCACAAAGTGAACGCACTGGTAACGTTAATGAGTGCCAATCAGGGTTGAGGGACCACTTTACTACCTCGGTGCGGTGGACTAGCCGATACTCGCCGTCCTCTCCCACCTTTGATAGCTCGAGGAATGGATCGGAGCTGCGACCAAACAGACACGGGATCCACCTAACATGTGCATATAGAGTGAATAACTAGCATACTACAGTCAAGATCTGATTTAAGTTAGGTGTCCCCCCATTTCTGTCAACTTTCCTACAGCAAATACCCCTCCTGTTACAGCCCAATATCTTTGCTCAGCCAGTAACACAACTGCCTAAAATAAATCAGTATTCTCTTCTTAGAACGAACCAAAATGTAAAATTGGGTCTGATTTCTCCCAATAAGTGATATATTGCTTAAAGTTTGGTTGTTAGGTTTGGTTTGTCTTAAAAATTATTAGACTAAATTACTAACTACCAGCAAACTAACTTCACATCATACTTAAAGATAAAAGACACATTGTTTAAAAAAATCTAAAAGTGCTTATTTTTAAATAACTAAAAAAATTAGGTCATAATAAATAATTATTTGAATATATTTTAAATTTACTATAATAATAACTGAAAAATTAATTATGATTCAATTGAATCCTTTTAAAGAAAGTTTAAAAAATAAAAAAATAATAAACATTCATGAAAATATGTTTGAATATGAAGTTTTAGCAATTTTTTTAGAGTAAATAACCTCAATATTCCCTCTATATGTTCACTTAGAGTTAACTTCTTAGCAAAGGGAGATATTAGAGAATTAATAATTTTTAAGATGTACATAGTACACTTTTTCATTAAAGCACACTTTATACCATCTTGCACCAAGCTATTTGTGTTCTAAGATCCCTTCTATTATATAAGCCTCATACTTTCTTTATTGTATCAAACCCGCCTCGTGGCGTAGTTGGCTAACCGCTAGTCGGTTACGCTCGACCGCCGAGACGGGAGATCGAGTTCGAATCTCGGTCGGTGAACTGAGATGTTTTTCCTAATGGTTTCCACTCTCCTCACGCAAATGGGTTCACTTCCTCTAAATTCAACCTTCCCAAATACTAATCCATTAGCGTAATTAGTACGTAAGCGTATAACCGAACGGGTAGTAAGAGTGCTAAATATTATTTATTGTATCAACAAAACTAGTCTACTCAGTTGGTGACCTTGAAATGTCAATGGTCTCTGCTGCAAAATACCCTCTTTGTTAGGTTCTTCTTTTCCCCTACCCAAAACTTTATTAGCACAAAACACATCCCAACAAGTAGAGAGAAGAGTAAACAATTAGTCATTGATCACCATACACACCCCATAAGGCAAAGAGAGAGCCTTTTCCAAGGAGCCCAAAATTTCAAGCCCATAAATATTTCGAGCTTTCCAAATTTAAGTATTCGGGGAAATGAGCCCTAAGGTAACGCCCCAAGACAAGATGTGATACTGTAAGCATTAGACTAAAATGTCCAGTAGCATGTCTGCATGTCTGCCTATTGAGCTAAGACTCCTCAGGTTTGATTCCCGGCATGGCCTAAAAATGTATCAATGATGAAAAGATGGATTTACTCTTTCACAGTGATAAATTAACGCCCAGGAACTGGATCTTGTACCTGTCCTAGTCTTGAGCTATATTTATAAAGCTAAGACAGGTCTAGCAAGCCGGTAGTGGAAAATCTATGGCTTGTATAAAAAAATTGACTCAGGTCATAGGTTGGAAACAGTAATGGATGTAAAAAAAAATTAGACTAAAACAGCCATCATTTATATCAAGGATCTGAGAGTACTAAAATTTAAATCCTCTAGCGAATCATGCTTTAAGCCCAAGAATAAAATTTAATTTTTGTTATAAAATTGACTAGTGTGAAATCAACAATATTATTTAACCATAACAGATTATATGTAGATAACCTATATGAAATCATTAATTAACTCTACATAAGAAGATTTTTGACTATTTTGAACATTGTAAGCAAAAATAAACAAACGCCTGCCCCCCTTACCTCCTCCCATCCTCCCGCTTGTGTTTTATTTGAGGACTTTTTTTTTGTAATTTGTTCAAAGGAATAATTTTTAATTTATAAATTGCTAGTAACTATTAATATGAAGGTGTACATTAATGGTGTGAATAGTTTAAATTCATTGCAATTAACAGGTCGGATTAAAAAAGTTATAGAAATTATCAAAAAATTAATTTTAATGTACACTTAATTGAAATTATAAAAAAAGTATTATTAGTGAATACATCAATTATTTTATTAATAAAAAAACTTTGAACTACTTTTAATCTGATGATCAAGGTCCTTGAATTCATGTATTGTCACTTTTAATTATTATGTGTCGTTTAAAGTGTCTGGGTCACTGTGGCATTCTCTGTCTTATGTAAGCATTGTTCTGACCCCCGTTTCCCCTTGTCAGCAAAAATAAGTGAAGCTAAAACCCCCTCCACCCATAAGATGCTTACATAATATTTATACACCTAAGACACCCGTTCAAAACATTGTGCTTTTTAGTTAGCTTTTTATTTTATGCAAAGGCCAATTATTTAAAGCTTGACATTAAAGGTACCCAAATTCACATATTTACCAATTTTCCAATTTGGCCGCGCAGCCCTACTAATAATAATGTGTTGTGCTAGAACTGTTCTCACCTCCAAACCAGTCTTTGCGGTCGAGTCCTCGACCCGAGAACTGCAACGTGACCTCATCCTTGGAGGATGCCAGCTCCTCGACGCTCACTATCATCTCTCCCTTGTTAACGGGCATACCTGTCAGAGGTAGAACCAACTTGCCTGCAGACACAAGCTGAAAGGAAAACAAACAGTAGCTGACATCCGAGAGGCCGGTATGGTCGGGAAATGAGACAAGTTGATTAGAAAAGCAAGAGAGCTATTAATTCACAGTATTTACACACTAAAAACTTAAGATATTAAAATTTATTTTACCAAAACAAAAGGATAGCAAATGAACTCAAGCTAAAGTAGGCGAAGAAAAATTTCAGAAAAGTACACATACCACTGTTGTCCACATTCTACCTAAAACCGATAGTTATGAGGGTGAAAAATATGTTTGTATTTATTATAAAAATGAGCTTAATCCACTATTTTAAAAATCTTTCTCTTAACACCACGTATTACTACCCGTTCTGGTTATACCTATATGTACTAATTAGGGTGAGTTAAGGATGAGGAAGGTCAAATTTAGAGAAAGTGTAAACAAATTTATGTGGAAGCCACCGAAGCAGGTAGTATGAATTTCAAATTCAAATTTGAATCTTAGAAAACATAGTAAACATAAAAGGTTTACTTAACTAAATTAATTCTTAAGTCGATATAGAAAATGGAAACGGTAGCTAAGTGTTAGTAATTTTTTTTAAGTTCATTCATTATAGATTCATAAATCCAGTTAAATGGAAAATTTATAGTTGGTGGACTGGTATTTAGGTTTGTTCTATAACTATGTAGAATGGAACCACCAAAAAGAAATATAAGAGCTGGAAAACCAGTTCTGATCCAAAATTTGAAAATAATGAAAAATCTAGAATATCCTCAAGGATTTGAGGTATTTAAGGATTAAAAGGTACAATTCTAATGTGTTCTGCTTCATGTTCTACTACTAACTAGAGGACAATAAGATGGTTTATTAGAATTTATTTATTATTATTTAACCTTTCAGGTTATACACCTAAGCACTAATGGGTTAGAAATTAGGAAGGTTGAATACAGAGGAATTGAACCCGCATTTGCGTGGAAGGGGAGTGGAAATCTATTTAGTAACCCACCCACCCCCCCCCTCGAGTGACATATGAACCTCAATCTCACCATCCTCTACAATCTAGCTAAACACGAAACTAGAGTGTTAGCTAACTACGCCACTGAGGCGGGTTGTTATACTGTTGTTTGTTATTCTTTGTACTTGCCTGTGCTATCTCAGCTTGGACTTTTTAAATGTTTCTTCCAAGCGCACATGTTACTACTTCATGCTCTCTGCTTTCTATTCCAGATTTTTTTTCTTGTTCTTTTTAGGTCTTAAAGATAGAAATTCCCCCCATCCTATGTACTCATACATACAGACCTGTCCCAGCGTAGTCTCGCAATACCCAGGAAGTCCTGCTTGTCCAGGCTGGGATCGTTGACATCCACGTCATACACCTCAAACTTCAGAATCTGTTGCTCTTCAAACCGGTACAAAAGATGCACCTAGAGCAACAAAATCACCTTAAAGAATCGCCTTAGAAAACTGGAGACGAAGTATGTAAGGAAAACACCACAAGGGACACCATGGAATAATAATTGTTGTTGTTGTTGTTGTTAATGTTGTTGTTTTTATTGATATTAATTATTATTATTATTATCATTATTGTTGTTATTGTTATTAATTGTTATATTATTAATCATAATCATTATCATTATTACTATTATGAGGAAGAATGTAAATGGAAGAAGCCGGAGAGGGAAAAAATTATAATTTAGCATGACATAAAAATGCTGTTTAGGGCAGTGAAATTGCAAATATATTATAGAAGTTAGATCAGTTAAGCTAAACTTGCGCATAGAGTATTTTGACGTGAATTTAAATGGTAATCCTGGAGTAAAACATTGTAGTATATAAACGTTGGCATTTCCATGAAACATCATTATTCATAATTGGGTTATTTTTTATTGTGCTTATTACCAGTTCTTTTGCCATTAATTACAAATTGCCGGCACTAAAATGACTTAATATAACTATCACGTTAAAAAACTATTTTAACTTTATGAGGTAATTGTATTATATTTGGAAGAATGTATAAGAAATTTAGATAGAACCATATAAAACGAACGAACACAATATTTCTTTTACAAAGAAAAGAATGACACAGTTCACTGGACAAAGAGATACTGGCTATCTCTTGAAGAAAGTGGATCGTTACCACTCTATCCCCTGACTCCGGTTTCATTCTACAGGAACTCATAAGAAGGAAGTGTGAAACGTGCAATGCGACTTCCTTAAAGAGGAAACCAAAGGACACAAAAGGGAGTGATTAATTTCAAATTAAATTTCATTGAATTGAATCTTAATCTGGGCTCAATTTGAAATTATAAATCTGATACGAATCTTTCAAATATTTAGATTTGAAATTAAAGTGTGTGTAAATTTGTGTTTACAGTGTTTTTACATTTTTTATATGAGCTATCTATTTTCCTACTATTCTATCATTTTATTTATTACAATAGAAATATGAATGTTAATAATCCCAAGTCCTGGACTTAGATGACCTACAAATTATTATAAAAAAATTACCTGGTGATTATAAAAAATTACTTCAAATTTATACACAAAAAATGACTTAAATATGGATGCAAACTTGTAATGAATGTATAGGATTAAATCGAACACATGCATTACAAATGGAAATTAAAAAATATCTATAGGGGCCATCTATCAAATAATATCTAATCTAGTCCCAGTAGATGTGAATGATTCCCTCTCACCTTGGTGGCAAAGTCAGGGTTCAGATTGTTATCAATGGTCTCTGTGCGGCCGATCTCCTGCCAATCCATGTTGAAGGTCTTGAGATAAGTGACACACATTGGGTCAGACTTGGAGAACACATCACAATCCAATAGGTTCCTGTGAAAACAAAACACACTCTTCCTGGAGTCTCAGAAACATGCAAGTTAACTTTGAAATAAATAAAACAACTCTAAGGTCCATTTTACAAGCACAACCAAGCACAACCTGGCACCTAACATTTTCTAATTTTAGTATCGCTATGCTGTAGCTATAGTGTTATTGCTTGGCTTAAGGTGGGATGAATTAGCGAATTTTAAAGACATGAACAAGCATTTCATGGAAGAATGAGAAATCTGATTTTGGAAGGGAAAAAAACACCCTCGTTGCACTTATTTAAGGGATGAACCTTATTTTCTATTTAAAAAAGGTAGCTAAATTAAATGATCTGATACTGGTTTGAAGCAGCTAAAACCGCTATTTACTATTTCTGGAGCAAAAGGAATGTGTGACCTATATGGTTTTAATTTAGTTGTCTAGAAAATTTAAATATGCTATGGCCTATGGGCCTATATATAATTTATCTGTAAAATATTTTGATGTATAAAAACATTATTTTAGGTTACATTAATAGGATAATAAAATAATGTTCCAGCAATATTCTCGATTCCAATTTGAACATTTTTGATTTAGAATGTTAGTAAGCCAGGTACCTTCTTGAAGCCCTCAATTTGTAAACACACCAAAATAAGAAATTAGTTTGCAGGTTTCCATACATAAATTATTTTTATTATTATTAGCAACACGTCTTACTACCCATTCATGTTATACGCACTTAAGCTAATGTGCAATGGTAGGGTGATTGTGAGATGAAATGGAGGAACTACAGTTTAACGTGGGATCCGAACCACGGTGGAGGCCTGCATTCCACACATTCACAAGTTGTGATACAATATATAAAACTTTATATAATTTATCTAAGGAACCATCCTAATAATATCCTTGATATGCCACCCACTCACTGTCATTTAAAGAAGTTCCGCATTGGGTAGAATTTATTTCACCCCATCTATTATGTAATTCAAATAATGGATTAAAAAACAATAAAAAACACTTCTGAATTACACACAAAGAACACAAACTTTAGACTACTTCTTGATTTATGTTTGGAGGTAGAGTGAAAATATTAACTATTTCCAACCCTATACCATGTGATAGTATACCTGCAGGAAAGGGTGAGCTCCACTTCCGAGGTGGGCTCGGAGGCTGAGCCCGGAACAAAACGGGCCATTGAGAAGCTGTACGAGTATTATCCTGCATAAAAGAAAACACGCCATTATCCTACAAATGCCTGTATGGTTATAATATTTGGGGTAATTTGTAGTTTCAGTAATAAAAATATTTTATAACATTATTTGGCTTTCAGTAAAAAGGTAGTCAAATTAAATACCAGTGAAACTCTCATTTCATGCCCATAGCATTGCTCACTAATCATATAATCAAACCTTACACTTTTCCAGGATTTTAGAGTTATTTATCATCTAAGAAGCAAAAAAAGTCTTATCACCAGTGATCATACAGAAAGTAAAGGGATGAATATAATATGGCTTGCCTACATATGCTATAAATTACTCCTGAGTGAACGTACTCAACATATAACATGTTTCTTCATGCTGACAGGAAGCAAGTTCAAGATGTGAACAAAAAATTGCATGTAGGTGGCTACATAAGACAAAAAATACAGTGCTAAACACACTAAGCTCCCAAATACCATCCAGTGTATTTATCTTAGTTGAGGGTTCATCAAACTCCAGGAATCTCATATCAATATTGAAAAGGTAATTAGCTTGCCTCTGGATATAAGAGTGCCCAAATAGCTCTTTGGTTTTCCTTCTCCATTCGCAGCAATACCTCTCAATCTGGTTCTATCCGGCTGTCCAACCTAAACCACTACTCGGGAGTTTAAGAACCTAACTCCTTTCAAAAATCTGACTCTACAATCAAGTCGTCATTGCACCCTTTACACAAAACACATTAAATGCTTCTTCTCTGAGTACCTGTTCCCCTGGTCGAATAATGCCACTCATAAGTAGACTCTGCAGTATTAACTTTTCAATAGGCATGTTTTCGTGGTTGACCTGGTGTCAACCAGTGTACTGATGTTAACGAAATATTTATGACCGAGACAATACCAGAGCTCGGTTTTGTAACGCTTTCAATGGCCAGACTAAACAGTATGGTTACGACCAAAGACCCGAGAATTTGTGCGCCAATTTCAAAACATAATCACTTTCTTACTATGTTAGATTTAAACAAGTATAACTTCGTAGTCAATGCATTTTAAATTTTTCTAAATTAAAATGTACAGCAATTACTAGGACAGTAAGTGGGTACTTTAAAACCGTTTAGTTATAGATAAAAGAGAGTAGTACTATATGACTATGCCTATTAATATTATATAGGCCTAAATACTTCATGTTTTCTAACAAAACCACCTAAGTCAACTTTAACAAAATTACCCGTTCAACTACAAAGACATTTGTATATTTTTACACGCTTAAATATCTATAACATTGACATAATAAATTAATGTGAGATTCCCAGTTTTGATCAAAATGTGTGATAGTCCACTTAGGGTGATTTCATTCATGTTAAATTTTTTCAGTCAAAATCATAAGACAGCTAATATTAAATTGCAAACTTGGGAATTTTACCATTTAAATTTAATACATGATAAGTTTGTGGGGATGAACATCTTCATTCAATTTTCAAATTGACGCGGTTCACACTTTGTTACAACATATTATCAAATGTTTTGAAAATATAAATCACCCCTCCCAAGAGTAAACATTAAACAATTGTAGAAAGAGCCTATGCTCAGGCGATTTATGATCAAATAAGAAAAGCATAAATCGTTGAAAAAGTATTTGCCCCACCCCCTTTCGAACTATGAAGATTTTATTAATAATTTTATAATGTGAATGAATACAAAATTATGTAAATATCTAAAAATGCAATAATACATACGATTTTAAAATATATTAACCTACCTTGATTATTTAAAACTAGTAACAACACAAATAAGTAAAAACAACTGTTGCAATTTGTCATGTTGAAAAATCAGCGGGCTGAAAAGCTCCACAAACACAATAAACTAACAGTTTTATCCAACACTAGAAAAATTAATAAAACTAACAATAGAATATGGTTCTAAAAAGAATCATAGATAGCGAACGAGAACAGATATGGTTCCAAAATACATAATAGATGGGGGATGAGAACAAATATGATTCTAAAATACATCATTGATACCGACACAGAAAAAAAATAATGCAAAAAAATAATTTATAGCAGATATTATTTTAATAAAAATATGTAATTAATTGATCAATACCTTTAAAAATAATTATTAATATAAATAATAATACAAATTGGTACAATTTTTTAAATCTTCTGTGTGAAAATGTGGTTCTTGCACTAACTCAAAGAAAATACATTATTTAGAAAACATAGCCTCAATTATTTAGAATCGTAAAGCTTAAGTTGCCACAGTTTCTATATTTGAAATTGTGGCACGAGTACACTTGGTAGGGTTAGTGGTAGGACCTACTAGGTACCTACACCAACCCTACATAGTCGTGGAACCTGGATCCTTTGGAAATTTTGAGATATTTGACTGTGAACTTAAATCAAACATGCATCAAGCCCTCTAAGATCGTCAAGTTTAAGGTGCCACAATTTATATATTTGAAATTGTGTCACGAGCACACTTGATGGGGTAAGTACTACTACTGGAAATTTTGAGATATTTGACTTTGAACTTAAATCAGGCATGCATCAAGCCCTCTAAGATCGCCAAAATTAAGGTGGCACAGTTTCTGTATTTGAAATTGCGGCACGAGCACACTTGGTGAGGTAAATAGTACTAGGTACCTACAACAACCCTACATTGGTAGTCGTGTAACCTGGTTCTTCTGGAAATTTTGAGATGATTGACTTTGAACTTGCATCACACATGAAACTAGCCCTTTAAAATTACCAAGTTTAAGGTGCCACAGTGTCTATATTTAAGAGTGCGGCATGAGCATACTTGGTGGATATTGTAGTAGGCCTACTAGGTGCCTACAATAACCCTACATAGTTGTGGAACCTGTTTCTACTGGAAATATTTATATAAGGGACTGTAAACTTACACCATACCTGAAACTAGCCCTCTAAAATCACCACGTTTTAGATGCCACAGATAGCTGACAGAGGAATTCCACAACCACATAAGCGCTTATTCTAGGGGAGAACAGGATAGCTCAGTGTGGCAACAATAAACTTTCACACCAGAAATCACCATTAGTTATATATTTATGCATTATAGAGCACGTCAAATACACTCAATTACAGGGATCTCTATATTAGACTGATGGACATAACCATACGCATAGCCAAGTTCCAAAGCATGACGCTCAATTTTATCGTCTGCTACGTTGTGGGGGAAAGATTTAACAGTTTCTTTCAATTTTTTATGAGAAAACATGTCTCTGATGAATAAATATTATTTGAAAATAGTGAAGTATTATATCACACTTGCTTAAAGAATCATTTACATTAAAGGGTATACCATTCAGTTTTACAGGTAATAAATACTGTACAGATACGATTAAAATCTTTAATATATTTAGTTAATTATGTAGTTATTATCCATGTTGTTTACAGTCTGCCAAGACTACACTTATATTTAAAGTTGGCTATTAATTTGTAAATTGGTTTTATAAACAATATTATATTGAAAATTCGATAAATATAATTAATAAAATATCTTAAAATTTGATTACATGTGTTTGAGTGACAAACTTTGTATAGCTGCCATACGGTCAAACGATCACTTAGGTTGTAGGCTTGTAGAAAGTACGATTAAATTACAATATTTTTTAAATTTGGCTTTAATCTTGTATATTGATTTCAGAAACCATATTATGTTGAAAGTTCGATAACTATTTTGAAACAAATTAACTAAAAACTATATTACATTTGTTTGAATGACGTACTTTGTGTAGAGGTCTTATGCGTTCAAAAGGTTAATTTAGGTTATAGGTTATTAGGAAGTACGATATTTACTAAACCCTGATTTTAGTAATAATCCCAATCAGTGAGGCTTTATTTCGTACCAAAATTATAATACTATCATATATTAGTATTTTGGTAGGATAAACGGCCATTTAGACCGGAAGTAGAAATTCCCTTCTGGATGGTCTTTTCTCCTACCTAAACACTACTACAGGGTAGGATTATGGTACGAGTTAAAGCCTTCCAAACGAGCGTCGTTCAAAAATCATCGTATATATGTATGATTGCCTCCTATATAGATAGCCTATATAAACTTATTTAAAGAAAAAACTCGCCCTTCAAAGCTTTTACTAACACATTTATTTCATTTAATTAATCACACATTGAGATGTATCTCATTTAGTCAATCAATTTAATGAACGATGTAAAATGCCACTTTGCTTTGTGTGAGTGTAAGAGAAAAATAGATTACCCGAAAGTTCCCTCTCTCTTACACAATGTTATGCAGACGATAGCTCGAAAATTTCAGCCACAGATGTCCATCCAGTTGTATAATAGAGATCAATGATAAAATAAAAGGTACATTCTGAGTAAAGACAAGAAATGGCAGTAACGAAATATAGTAACAAAATAGTAGACAAAATTGTAGTAAAATATAAGAACAAATAGTAACAAATGTAAAAAAAATGAGAACAAAGATTAAAAATGTAAAGCAATAAAAAGAAATAATTAAAAGATAGATAACTAAGGTGTGGATAAAAACCAATTTTAAATCAAATAACGACACAACATACGTTTGTAAATTGGATTTGTTAAAATTTGGTAGGCAAACTCACATGGTATACAAGCCAAAGTTGTAAATAACCACCCTACATAGGTGTGGAACCTGGTTCTTCTAGAACTTTAGAGCCTATTGCTTTTAAACACTTAATGATCCACAAACTCGCACCCTATACAAGCCAACTTTAAGGTGCTAAACTTCTATGTTTGAATTTTCCCCACGATCACTGATGGTGGCAATTATAGTACTAGATGTATATAACCAGCCTACATAAGAGGTCGTCCATAAACCACGTAACGCTTTTTTCCTACCTTTTTAGCCTCCCTACCCCCCATGTAACACCATGTAGACATTTAACCTAGCCCCCCCTCCCGTGTTACGTAACTTTTCTCACCAAGAATGAATGTAATTATTTCATAGGGAAGATATGTGATACTAAAGGAAGGATTCCGAATTAATACTTCTTAAAATCCATTCTAAATCCTGAACATAAATGATTTCAGATAGTATTATTATTTATGGATAGCTACACATACAAACAGATAAGACAGACAAGTACAGACATAAATACGTTGAGTTCAAATTCCTCAGGTTCATGAGGAAAAACCTATGCTATATTTATGTTATGGATGTCAGGTTTGCAATCTGAGTAAGAGCCAAACGGCACTACTATTTACTGCCTAGGATGGCCCTTTTCTTTAGTAGCGCAATCTACATGATGATGTTAAAATGTCTACATCAGATGCTTGACGCTGGGGGAAGACATCTTTCTTAATATTGTGCACTTTTTATGATAGTAATATTATCATCATATAGAGAGCTCTTTAAAGAATTCTAAGTATACAACTTTTCTAAATTATTATTGGAATAATCTACAACTTTACTACTAATTTATCAATACCTAGACTTATGTTTCGTTCCAACATCGATCCTGGATCCTGGCTTTACTCTTGAAAATGACTAGATGGCCAATGAAGTGGAGATTGGGGTTCGAATACCTGTCGGGTGTACTCGGAGTAGCTTTTCCTAAATGTGTACCACCCCCTTGTCCTCTCATAGACAAAGGCTGATGCACAAATTTAAACTGAATGCAAAGGTTAAAAAAAAATACAACAAATTATATTTGCAGTGGAGCCGATAGAACTGCTGAAAGTTGTGACGAATAGGCCTATCTCTCTGACCTATACATCACTTTGAGTTATAATGAACTCTTTCTTTAATATCACTAGCTGAATAGACATATAAAAAATATCAGGGGAAGAGGACGAGACTATCAAAGAGTTACGACTTATTAACTAAAATAAAGGAAAAATATTTGAATGAAAATAAATTATATTTATTATTAAACATAACAATATTAGTGAATATATATATATATATATATATATAATATATATATATAGGAGAGAGAGAGAGAGAGAGGAGAGAGAGAGAGATATTAGGAAAAGAATCATAAGAAAAATAGGTAAATATATACATAAATTGGGTTAAGCCCACAATAGTAAAGTAGTCATCACAAATGGGATAAGCCCGCAAAGGTGAAATAGTCTTCATGACACGTGTTCCAAAAAAGACTATATGAATACCAAAAAGTTTACAACACGACCCCTATTGGGTTCTATAGCAATCCGCCATACAGCTGAGTTTAACTGGGCCATCTATGGGCAATAGTTCAACAAATAACAAACTGGAATCTTTTTGTAACAAATAATTGGAATATCTCACATTGACTAGGGTATCATTGCTATCAAAATACCTATTGTGCAAAAGGCACAGTCTACAAAACAAAATATAAAACAAGTACGTACAAAATATATACGGCCGGAAGGGCAAATGAGACGCCTCGGCTCTCATAGGCCGCACGACATGCGTGGCCTTGCAAAGTCATATAAAGTTACTTTTGTTTACAGTAAAAATTACCTTCTGAGTCAGATGGGCTATTAAACATGATTCCTGTAGTCTATCATTATAAACATTTAAATTAATCATGGTAAAGACTTGCGTCCTGAGGGGACTTTATTTCTCTTTAAAAAACAATACCTAAATTTAGTCCATGATTACATTTTGGTTTTTTAGTATATAGTTTTGAAAATAACTAACGTGGGTCCAAAAGGGAATTTTGAATTTACAAAGTCCGAAAATAGAATTTATACCTTAATATCATCCTAGTAAATGTCTTTCGACACCGCCGAACCAAGAAGTGAAGTTTAAACTAAACGACACCAGTATATAAATGATTTAATTCTGAGAGGGGGGAACAAAGAGGGAAAACAGAACACAGTAGAACACCGACACGGACCAGAGGGAAGGGGTGGTAATTCATGGAGAGGAACAAACTATAAACTTGGAGAAGAGACTCGAACATTCCTTCTTTTCTTTTTACGTGGCCTCTTCTACGTCACACATTCCCATGATGCATAGGGTGATTTCGTGTCTAACTCGACACGCCTTTATTCCTGTTAGTTTTCACTCAACACTCCGACGAGGATGTAGTGCTCGCGGGGGGGGGGGGGGAGGGGTTCGATCAGCCTGTGAGGCAGTCTGCGGTGAATGGGGCATCAGGTGAGTAGATTTTTACTGTCTATTTCTTTTGGTGTCTTGAATAATGTTCATTTGCGCAGCTTTATGTTCTGTTGTTGTAACGTTTATCGGCATAAACGTTACAAATGTTTTATAATATTTCTCCACGTTAATGAGAGGAGATTACCTCTAGAATTTTACCTTCTTTATTTCTACTACATTAGATAAATATAGTAAAAAAACCAGAAGAACTACAATTTGACTATTCCACCACACAAAATGTATATTAAAAAGATAGTATTTTAAAGAAAATCTACCAGCATTTGCATGGAGGAGAGTGGGAAACCACTTAGTAAAAGCAACCCTCAGTAGATCTGACTGGTAATCAAATTCCATCTCCCCAACATCGGCCATCTAGTCCACTGAGAGAATGACAAATTAGACAATGCGTCCATCGTAGTGTTACACCCCTCTCTCCAACCTTTCCTTGCGACCACAGATAACTTAAAGGTAGGGGGAGAGGTAGTAATCTACATACATACAATAAGGGAAATTAAATGCAAGATTAAATAACAAAACTATAAACGGTTTATTCAAAGCAAAAACAAAGCAGAATTCTTTACATGGTCTCAATGATCGTACTGAGTTGTGTGGAAAATCATAATAGAAATAAACAGTCATTTCTCGTAGTTAACTAGAGAGAAACTTCCCTCATACTTGACATATCTTACAATAAGATGGGCTAGTCTTGAAGAGACAAACAACCCATAGTGTTGATCAGAGTACATTAAATAAACTTGTAAAGTTTATATAAGGGCCTTATGGGCCTTATTACATTGTTCCAAAGGCGTCTGATTTACTACAACTAATGCAAACTTCAACAAATTTAATAATAAATA
The DNA here is from genome assembly GCA_033556935.1 of Timema podura. Taxonomy (NCBI): domain Eukaryota; kingdom Metazoa; phylum Arthropoda; class Insecta; order Phasmatodea; family Timematidae; genus Timema; species Timema podura. Next base: position 52,386,021 of record JAVRXN010000004.1, on the reverse strand, counting down.
TAAAGTATATTTATTAGACATTTTAAAATACGCGAGAGTTTGGCTAACAGACTTTAGTCAAACTCCCGCGGGACTATCTGACCTAGACTCAAAGTTTAGAAACTTACATTTACTTGCGAACTCAAAGTAAATAAACTACTTTAAACAAAGCCTAGCGAAAACATATGAACAATGTTTTGCTATAAAATTAATCACTAATTTAATTTTATCTGTAAAAAATTTACGTTACAAATTTAAATTTAATATATATTAATTATAACAATAATTAGCAACACCATTTCAAAATGAAATATTTATAAATTATCTAATAGTTGTGGTTATCTAAAAGATCAAGAAAAACAGCTGACTCTAGCACCCAAGTGGTGACAGACACAAAAATAGAGTCTCATATCAAAGTTTAAAGTTTTGGTAAAGAAAATTATTGTGCAAAAAATATCACAACGCCCTACATGGCTTACACAAAAAGTTAAAGTTTAATTTTAGAGTTCAATATATACGTTGCCATAGTTTACGTCCGTAGTTTATCAAGGTTTGTCCTGACAGAGTCCTGGTCCTAGGACAATGTACCTCCGTCCAGTGTCGATCGAATAATCATCTTTACAATACGTTTTCATCACTTTAAATAGGGTTTTACATAGCCGGGATGCAAGGTGGGGGGAAAGAACAATTTTTTCGGGGCGTTGTTCTAGAAGCAATGGAACGTCACGTAGTTTTATTGTTGATGTTGCCCCATCCGTTTCTAGAGCAGTTGTTCGGCCATCGGATGTTGTTTCCGTAGTATATGATTCTCCCATCAGAGGGCAGGTGGGTAGTATTCCATTGGTCGAGGTTAGTTCGGCATGGTCTTCTTCAGTGTCGATTTGATCTAGTTGGAGTAGACCTCGACTGTAGGGATCTCGTGGCTCGCGTGGTCAAATCCCCGTTCTCGGCTTCTACACGGTGTTGCTCGTCTAGGTATTGCTCGTCGTTGCTCTAACCACAAGATAGATTGGGTGAGTACATGAACAGTGTATTCTACTATTCTATTGAATTGATATTGAATATTGACTAGAATATTCTATTACATTGTATCAAATTACGAGAACTACAATAGAGAAGTGTACTATTGTAGGGATTAGATTATTTTTTAATATTATTTGGAGCGGGTAGTATGAATCCAAAGGCGAGTTATGTGTGAAGGTTTGAATGAGGGCGAGTCCTATTGTAACACAATGTTACAATAGTGGATGTATAATAGTTGCATTAATATAGATACACACTAATTTATCAGAAGGGAAAAGCTATAGGCTTTAATTCACCTACCTTTTGAAAATAATTAATGATATTTGAAGCTTTACTTTTTACAACATGCCCTTGGTACGAAGAAATAATACTGTTGATGGACTCCTAAAACTTGCCTAGAGATAAATTCTGTACTTTTGCTTCTTTACATGTTACTACAACATCTTTTTGAGAATCATCCACTATTTTTTCTTAATATCGCTTTTTATACGCAAGCAATGAACAAGTCTCCTCTTTTTGAAGAAATTATTTTTGTTTATGTACAAACACAAATTATTATTCACGGCCTATGTAAAAGAATGTGCAGTATGCATTTAAATTATATTCAAACTAAACTATACTTATAAATTAAGGCCTCTTCGACTGACAGCTGTTATCCAACTAAAAGAACGTGAGGGGTCAGTAGATAGACAGATCTAAACAAATGCTGTGAGTATAAACATGTCACTGTCATCCGCATGAAAATATGTGTTTTTGAATGTGCTTGGCGTTCATAGTCTCGGGCAGACAATGCCATCCAAGCGCATTCGAAATATTGATAAACAAAAAGCAAGTGATAAGCTTGCATTTTCAACGCCACAGATATTCTGAAGTTATCCATAAGTATGTTTATCAAAGGTGAAAACATGAACAATAATATTGTTTTTCAACATTAGAATTTGAGTTTAAGACCTGTGTTACGTAACACTTTGATGATCCCCACTCTCCCCAAATGTAACAGCATGTAGACATTAGAGCTCACCCTTTCCCCCCTACCCTTCAAAGCGTTACGTGGTTTATGGACGATCCCTAAGTACAACTGGGAGAAAATTAGGATACTCACCTCACCCGAAGTGGAAACATCTGAAGATGTAGTATTTGTTCTGTTGAGGGAATGGCAGAGACGCTGGGAGGGCAGTGAAACTGTTAGGAGGGCTTATCAACAAAAGCGCCGGAAAAGTTGAAATTATCTCTACTTGAGCAGTGTAGGCTACGTTGGCCAAGCGGACTTCTTGTGATTGGATTAGAGCTGTCACGTGACAAAATCTCAGCACTACTCGCGTTTTATATCGAACGTGTGAATCCCACAGTAACCGGTGAGCCAAACGCACAAATAACATGCAACTAGGCAATATTTCTACTATATAGACGACTACCAACTGCTAGGAAATTGAAGAAAATATCGATTGATGGACTTAATGAACTCTGATTCAAAGTATACTTTACTTAACACCAGTAAAATAATTATTTTTTAAGTTTATTCAGATATTAATGAAAATAAGTTAACCAAAAAAATTGTATTATACTGATATTTAATAATTATATATTAAAAAAATAGAGGTATACTTATTGTATTGAAATCAATTTGTTATATAGGCCTGTTGATTTCATATAGTAGACTTGCTGTTGATAATCATAAATTATTTCCATTCATTAAATGTTACAAATATGTTATGTTTCCTGGTAAAAAGTTTTATAAAACGTTTATTCTTTATTTCATTATGTCCTAATAATTTAAAAAAATGTTATTTGATGCTTGAAAAAACGATTAAAATATGTTACAAACATATTTTACTTTTCAAGATTTGTTAAGTTACTCTAAATATCACAGATGCACAGCGCCAGCATAAACAAGGTGGGTATTCGCTGCATTTAAGAACAAACTACTGCTACATTTATTTATCTAAGCTACTAATAATTCGTAGGCTCCGGTGAAGTGGATTGTGGAATCTAGTATAGCAGTCATAAATCTGTGAAATATATAATCAACATTTTCGTCCTTTGTGTGAAATCTTCTTGTAAAAATTATCATTTTATAAAAGGGATCAATAATTAAACGTCTTGATTAATAGTAATATGAGTAATGTACCCAACCAAAATGGATCAGGTCTAGAGCAGCAGGTAAATATTTATATTTCTCTCAATACAAAAATTTTATTTTGTTTCAATTGAAGTGCTTTTGTGAAATGGACGGGTTTGAAAGTTCTCATTAAATTGAAGATTTTGTTCATAGGCTCCACGTGTTGAAATTGTCTTTATGACTTAAAATAATTCTCTTTTTACTTTAAATAAGAATTTTTTTGTTTGGTCTCTTAAAATCTTGCTATTTATGAATACTTGTCATGTTGACCTGGTTGAAAATCACTACGTGTCTGTAATGGCGGCTGTGGAACGTCTGATTCCCGAATCCTCGAAATGTTCACGCCAATTATAAGTTTGTAGCCGTAATTGGCTATCATTTACAATTTTACCACACAGCTCTCTTATGTACATTTGTATTGTTTTTATTAGAAAATAAGTTCATTCAAGTAGCTAATTAACATTTCATTGTGCCTACTTAATAATTGTAGTTCTGATTTTTCAAATTACTTTTGTCTTTATTTTACATTCTGGTTATGTTAAGTTCTTTTATCATTGATACTGCTTTGGGTTATTCTGAAGTTCAGTACATTATTTTATTTTGTTATTCAAAGACTTTGAACTAGTTCTACATATATAAGTTCACCTAATACGATAAATTTATTGAAAATAAATCTAGCATGCATGTAAGCTATCCAGAATAGGAGTGGGGGTAACTAGCAGTTACCAAAAATACCATATCTACTCTTCTGTAGGCTTATACATTAGCTGAATCAAATGGTCGCAAGACACTTTGTGTTGCTGTCACTTTTGGCAATCAAAATCTTTACATCAAACCAGTGAACCTATTAAAACTAAATTTAAAGGAATAGAAATGGGATTTTTTACGAGATTAGGAAACCTCACAATGTGATGCACAATATTTAAGCATATATAAAACTATTCTATTAAACTCTACATTCTTAAACAAAAAAGTTCCAAGTGAATTCTTTTTGCCAGCTTGGTATTATTTCAGCAGTTTCCTTCATCTTGGTCTGGTAAAACAGTGAAATAATTCTTAATTTTTCACCTTGTTTGATAGTACTGTATATTTAAGTTCAAAAAAGGGATAACTTTATTGTTGACAAAAAAAAAACTAATTCAAATCTATTTTCCACTATCTCTTAGTTTCCCTGCATATTATAAAGAAGCATCTCAGGCGGATTGCAAGCCAGTGATATAAATTAGTACCTACTAAAAACATTTGACTCTGTTAGCTTATTTCCTTTTAACATCCTTCAAATTTTGATATTGTACACCATTCTGTTGTGGGCTTCAGCCATATTCTAGTGATTTGGGGTTAATTGAAAAACCTGCCCGCAATTCAGAATAAAGAAGCTTAAATTAAGTGCACTCTATGTGACCTTGGCTGTATCCGAATAGTCTACTTATGCGGCGTCGCGTTGGCTCGTGGCGTTGATAGCTGCATATGCAATCACGTGACCAAGTGTAGATCTGTCCGAATAGTCGCGAACGAGACCGATGCAGTCTTCTCGAGGCTTTGGTAACCATGGATACGGAAAGCTACGAGCTATGCGGCTTTCTCGCGACGTTGGTGCGGTGTTTGACTGGCAATTGTTTTATTATTATAGTTTCGTCTGCTAGAGCACCAACTTACGTTTTGCGCCATTTTAAACAAGTTTAATAGAATTTCTCGTCTCGTGATTCTCGTCATGTCTTTGTAAAATAAATCGCAAAAAATATGTACGTATGCCAATTAATTACATGTTATATTTTAAGATATAAACGTGTAAATAATATGCATATTTAAATAGTTTTTGCTATATAAAATAATTACCGCTTAGTAGAGTGTAATAATAATAATAATAATAAATTTACATAGTTTCTAAGTTATTCGGTAGGAAGAAGCACTGCGGGCCCAAGTGTGTTGCCGTTCGAATAGTTTGATGCAGTCTTCGCTATGAAAACCGCGAGAAGTGTAAAATTATCAAGACTGCATCAAGTCTGCATCAAGTCAAGTGTACTTGACTATTCGGATACAGCCCTTATCACTAGGGACCAACATATATTTTGTTCCTAAGTTTTTAGTTTCACTGTCCTTTAAAAAATGGTAGAAGAGGCTTCACAATTGTATTTGATATGTCTTTGAAAAAGTTATATTGACCAAGCTTTTCTGACCAAACAGAAGGGTGAAAATTACTTGTTTCACTAAAAAAAAGCGATTATAGTAGATTTGGTAGTAGATTTGTTTATACATACGTAGATGTACTTCAAAGGAATAGGATATCACTGTAATTTTATTCTTAGCTGGCCTTGTAACTCGCTCTTGGTGCCACGTGGTCTAAGGCACTACTCTTGCGATAGACTAGACTGCTGAAGACGGGGAGATCGATGTTCGGTCCAGGTCTGGTTCACAGAAGGTGGTTTTCCCTAAATAGTTTTCCACTCTACCTCCATGCATATCACAGCGCAAATGGGAGAATTTATAACATTGTTCAGGGTATTGACTGGTAAACCTAATCTGAAGATACCATCGGGAAGACCCAGATGCAGACGGGAGGATAACATTAGAATGGACTTCAAAGAGATAGGTGTAATGAGGTGGACTGGAAAGAACTAGCTCAAGACAGGGATAGGGTGTAATGAGGTGGACTGGATAGAACTGGCTCAAGATAGGGATAGGGTTTAATTAGATGGACTGGATAGAGCTAGCTCAAGATATAAATAGGGTGTAATGAGGTGGACTGGATAGAACTGGCTCAAGATAGGGATAGGGTGTAATGAGATGGACTGGATAGAGCTAGCTCAAGATAGGGATAGGGTGTAATGAGATGGACTGGATAGAACTAGCTCAAGATAGGGATAGGGTGTAATGAGGTGGACTGGATAGAACTAGCTCAAGATAGGGATAGGGTGTAATGAGGTGGACTGGATAGAACTAACTCAACGTAGGAATAGCTGGCAAGATTTTTTAAATGTGGTAATGAACTTTCAAGTTCGTAATGTCATAGACTACCTATGTAAGTAAAACATAAAGACAAAAAATAAAAATTGTATAGTAAATTTTCATTTTTCAACCATAACAAAGACAAACACTTGGCAATACTAAAAGTGGACACACCTTTTTTTTCATACATAACTTTAATTTTTTTTTTTTTAACTTTTACATAGAAAAGCAATATGTATTCAATTTTGTGGCCAGACAATTTTATTAATGATTTTTAATTTGATGAGATCAAATTAAATTTTATGAAAAACAAATTGACTCAAAAATTATAGCTCAATCAACTTAAATGTTATGAAAATTATTTCTGATAATGATAAAATTTTTGTAAACTAAGAGATAAAATAAATTTAAATTTATTCTTAAATGAATGGTGTTTTATAAAAATTTTGGATATAACCTTTTTGATGTAAAATCCCCTAAAGACTATAACATAAGATACTAAAAACTTTAGTTTTTAAATTGTTTTATAAAAGAATTAAATGACTGGGAAGATATTAATAAATTTCAATAGGGCTGTATTCTGTTAATAGACGAAGTGAATATAAAAATATTGTGGACAATTAATTTCAATTTGTGATCTATAGTGTGTTTACATACAGTACACACATTTAGACCAGGACAACTTCACAGGACATACTCCTCTTACATTTTTCTGGCATTTAGATGACGTTCAAAGTAATCAATCTAAGAAAATATAAATTTGAATGTGCTTCAACAAAAATTTGAGAAGTTGAGCTCTTTTTATTGAAGTACATTGTCAACGAAAGAGTAAACTAAATCACATATTATTTTGGTGCTATTGATACCTTTTGGAAAATGTAAATAGATAATCTAATTTTAAATAGTTTTAAACCTAAATGATAGCATAAAAAAATTGTTATTTAGGCATTATTTAACAGGGGTTAGATATAATGGAGCAAAGCGGCATTTGTTATTGAAAAAATCTTAAAATGTTTAAGTTTTAAATTCTTTTAAGTACTTTTTCACTTGGGTTTATATTATAGGCCCTAATATAGTTTCCCGACCCCTCTCTGCCGACGCCTGCTCTCCAGTTGTATGTTTATGAGTTGGACGCTATTTACATTTCATATATTATGTCAAGTTACATAGAAAGATAAGAATAAACTAGCCACATCTGTACTTCTATTGACCGACAATTTTTATTAAGTGATGGGAGGTTTAGTGGAAGGATGAGAGATATTCTGACAAGATTAATTATTCCACTCTTTTGTTTCTACCGAATAGACAGGTAGGCGTGTAAACAGGTTTTGCAGTAGTTCAGGCGTGTGTCTACAAGTTTTGTTTAAAAATACGAAGGTTGTTTTCAAATTATTGCCATCATTGATTAATATTTTATTACGTATGAAAATGAAGTGGACAGAAACTGGAACTATGAAATTAGTAGAGCTATATAAAGATTACGAGTGTATATGGAACATTAGTAGTGTTAACTATAAAAATAAACAAATGATAGAAGCAGCTTATGAAGAAATCATAAAAAAGATGTCAAAAGAATAATATGGTGTCCCTCCTAGTGCATTTCGTCCTCTAATCCATTTTTTTTCCTAGAAGTTTATTCCTCTAAAACCTCTGAAACTTCATTTAACAAAACATTTGCAATTATTTTTCTCCATCCTACTTTACAACTATTTTTTTCATTCATCTGGCATTAGCACCGGCTTTTATTGTTATTGGTTGATATTATAGCTTAGTGTAAATTGATATTACAGCCTAGTGTAATTTTATTTCCAATGTCTAAATAAAAGTAAATTTTCATTAGATACAAGATATTAAATATATTTGATTTCTTGATTGAAAGATTGATTAATAAAGTAAATGTGGTGGTTACATTGTCTTAAGACGCATTCATGCTATGTTGATTGGTAGAGATCAGCATTGCCACTTGGCAAAGCCGATTGGCTTTGTTAAAAATACTTCAGACGTCCACACATGGGCAGGCAGTCAGCCTTGAAAATGTACGACGATTAAGACATTCTAGTTGTTCAGCTGCTTTATTAATCACTTTAAGTACGGATTATCATAAACCTCGAAAGTGCAAATTTTGGGTACGTCCAAGTTTTCAGAGTCGTAAGAGATATGGAGGTTCATATAGCCAAAGCTGTTAATAATTTTAGAAAGGAATTCACTATCTAGATATCATATTCTGAAAATTGATAAATGACACCTGGACACGAGAATCGAACCCGGGACCTTTGGATTAGTACGCCAATGCTCTACCAATGAGCTATCCAGGAGTCGTACCGTGGCGAGGGTCATTCTTCACTCATATTTTAAGGCAGAGTCTATGATGGACGTGCGGAAATTGTCAGCTTTATTCACTAGCCATCAGATAACGCAGCCATCTTCGACTCGGTAGTTGGCTTGTTACTGCCACTTGTACAATTATTATTATAATTGTACGGATAATATTAATAATCAAATAGCTGAAGCTGTTATTAATTTTAGAGAGGAATTCACGGCGGGACCCCAAAATCTATGGATCTTAAAAACATGTATTTATTCTTTAAAGTTATAAGATTTATTCACAACCATAAGTGAGCTGTCAATAACAGATTGAGGGATGCTGTTATAGTTTGCTGATCTGGACTTGCAGAGTGAGCGTCAACAATCGGGTGGCCGCTACGTCCCCCCTCATCTTCGCAACAAGGCAGCCTCAACCCAGGCTGCACCAGGTGAGGGTGAGAACACTTGCTACCTGCTGTCCCTCTTCTCCAGAATTTAGTGACATTATTTTATATAAAACTAATACTACCACTCTGACTCTGATTGCCATCATAGATATCATTAGGGTTTTTAAATTGTAACAAAAAATCTTAAATATTAAATCAAGAATAACTTTTTATGTGGGCTTAATCATGGCAAATATTTTATGTTTTCTAAAAAAAATCTCTTGTCCTAATTTGTATCTTATTGTTTGAATAATCAATTGATATTTAAATAATAGTGGTTTAATCAGGTGAATGTGCAATTAATTTATATAACCGGCACGGACATTTTTGATAAAGATTGACAATTAGGAAAATATTGTAAATTTCCTGTGAGCAAATAATAGTTTTTTTTACTGATATTAAAAAGGAATATTTGGTTTTTCTAAAAATTCTCCGTGACTGTGGAAGTGAAAAAAAGATGGAATTATTAAGAATGTATGAAGAAGTAAGTATATTTACTATCAAGGCTTAATCTAACCAGCCTATGTGCTTTCAGGTTGGCTTTTTTTTCCATGCATTATATTTTTAATAAATTTCAATACCAATGGCAAATTTTGAGTTATATCCTTCATTTGGGGAATTATTCTAAAGTCTAGCATTACACTGAAAAATTACTTTTAAGATTTACTCTCAAATTTTGAAGTATTTTTCTGTCAACATTTTTTGAGGGTAACCTCTCCTGACCCAATCTTGTGAGATCACCCTTCCCCCCTCGCAAACATCCTGGATCTGCCCCTGTGTAAGACAGTTGTAGTGTTGAAAATTGAAGTCGTGTCAGCTCATCCCATCCATATAAAAATTGATAATACTGGCTACACACACACACACACACACAACGTATGGCCAATTCTAGTCATAAAAACCAATATACTTGTTTATTCGTAAAGTTATATAGACTGGATTTTGTTGTAATTGTTGAGACAATGTTAAATATTTAAAAAATATATGCAATAACAATTTATTATATCATAATATACTGTACTTCCGGGGGAAGCACTACGGCTACTCTCATTACACTTTGTCACCATTAGTCATCAGGTCATGGTTACCACAGTCATTAGTGCGTGTCCCAACTGAGGTAAGGGTCCTGGGTTCCATTCTCAGCATAGTCAAAGATTTATTATTGTTAAATTGTCATATGGGGGAGCCAAATGTTGTGTTTTCCTTGATAACAGGTTAGTGTGTTAGACGTGTGTTGTTGATATAATCAGTGTGTTCGAAAAATACCTGTAAAATATACCCAATACAAAATAATTATATGGAGTTGATTTAATCAAGAGATGTTTTCATAGTTCCAAGCAAATGTTGATGCACTTACTGCATTAGACGTAGCACTACCAAGTAAATATAAATATAGTCTTGCTGAGCTTATCACCTATAAATAACAGTCTGAAATGTGAACTAACGTCATCTTGGAAAGGTAAACTACATGTGTTTGAAACATACCTAAGCAGTCTGTCTCTCTCAATTGTTAAATATTAGTGTTGTGTTTGCCAGTATTTTGGTACAGGCTCACATGGTTTTTGGAGTGTAAATTGTTATTGTGATTGTGAAAAAAATTTATCTCGAGATTATGATGAATCTTCATGCTTTATGTGAGCACTAAACAAAAAATTGATTTTACGATTCTGTCTGCCACATGTATCTTTGTCCGTCCCTGGCCACAGATACAAAACTGTTTGATGATTTTTTTTTAAACTTGATAAGCTTATTTAGATTTTTTAGGGGTACACCACAACTATTTTTTTAAACCCTAACTCTTCAATTAAGGGTAGTTTATTTATGAGCAGCCTTTTTGAATTACAAATGTTTTGAATCTGGCTAAAACAATTTTCTTTAAAATGCATATCTTGGAGATTATGTAGTATAACAAATAACAATGTATAAATTGTTTTTGGGGTTAAAATTCAATTATGGGTAATTACCACAGACTATTTGAAAACTGGATATATATTAAAAATTGACCTAATAATTTGATTCCAAATGGGTATCTTGGCGGTGTTAGACATAACAACACTATCTACTTGGTTTCGGATAAAAATTTGATAAGAATCGTTTGGTGACAAATGATGTTTGAAAATTTGAATTATATTGAAAATGGTTATAATGATTTTGCTTTAAATTTATATCTGGGGAGTGTTTTACATGAGAATGAAAAACACAAGCTGTCGGGCCTATAATACTTGTTTTTGGGGGCAGGGGGAATTCGGTTTAGTTTACCAATTACTTTTTTTTAAATTTGAATATTAAAAAAATGATTTGGTTCAAAATGGGTATCTGTTAAGTTGTTTGCATTATAAATAGTTTTATAGATTTGTTTTTCTAAAAAAAAAAGCTATAGTTTTGGTTAAAAATTGGTATCGGGGGATTATTTTACATATCAATATAAATGTAGCTTTATTTATCTAATATATAATATCAATTCAAGAGTAGTTTACTCATGCCAAAATATAGAAAATTTGAATTTTTTAGAAATTGACCGAGAAGATTGAAATCAAAATGGGAAACTGGAAACATTTTTCCATGATAAATAAGAATTTTATTTTTACAAATTAATTTTTGAAAATTTGAATGTTGTTTGATATGTTTCAACAATTTGGTTTAAATTTATATATTTAGAGTGATAATTGTGATTAACAATATGGTGTGTTTGTTTTTATGAGGAAAACGTACCTAACGGTAGGTTACCTAAACAAATTTTATTAATTATCTTAGAGACACAGTACACAATATGGGAAAATTTATGCGATTGTGTTGTACCATTTATTTAATGTTGTCTTGTTAAGTTGTCATGTAAAGCAGATGGTGTGATGTTTGTTGTTACAGCAGATTACCCGAGCCAGCAGTTGAACGACCATTACGACAGTCGCGACTCTAGGGACAGTCGAGACAACCGGAGAGGAGGAAATTACAACAGAGGTAGCCTACGTCTCTAAATACTCTTACACTGTTGTCTTGCTTTTGGTTTTACAAACCCGATGCACAAAGGTCACTATTTAAGAACTTGCATCACATGTCAATCAACTATTTGATATATTTGGCTCGAAATCGTAAATTTACACAACATTATTTCATTTGGATCATTTATGATTTAACATTAATGGAGATAAAGAATCAATAGAAGTTCCTAACACTGACCATTGTTGTAATATTATATATCTGGATTAAAACTGCTTTGAAAGGCCGTTTTTGGCCATTTTAGAATGTCTCCGCAGTTAAACATTGGGCACAAATCTTCATTCTGTCAGGGACACACTGTAGTTATTAACAAGAAACTTTTGTCGCTTTGTCTCTCATCGTCTATGCAGAAAATTTCGAGTACACATTTCGGGCATATCATAGTTCTTTTCTTTTAACTTCCATACCTCGCGGGAGCTGAGTTGGGCCTCTATGACAAACACTCTTAAATGCGGAGTTGAAGTGAAGCTTGGTGAAGATATTTAAAGCTCATGTATTAGTTGTCACATAACACTACTAATTTTTAAATCATCTATTTGGTTCATTTAGGAGGCAAAGAGCTTTAGAGGAAAAAAACAAAGCTTTTATATTTTAGCCTGACATCTGAATTAATCTAGGCTAATGTTATAGATGTAATTTAATCACTAGTCAGTGTTAGGAAATTATTTTACCTCAAATTCTTATATTTTTAGATGTAGAGTATTTTCTTGAAGATGACACAATCTAATTCAACATTAATAATGTCAACCTGCTTTAGTGATTGCATGGTCTAAGACGTCCGCCACTCTCACAATAGGTTAAATTTCCGATGACACAGATCGAGGCTCGAATCCCATTCGGGTCTACTGAGGGTGGTTTCCCCTAAATGGTTTTCCACATACCTCTACACAAATGCATGTACACTTCCTGTAAATTCAACCTTCCCTTAGCTTGTTGGTTCAATTAGTACATATCCTGTAACCCGAACAAGTAATAAGACACGGTGCTAATAAAATCAATAAAGTACTTGATTATCGTAGAATTATAATTTCTTGAGCAACATCCGGCTGGCCTTCACAAATGATAATGCGTGAACATATTTTATCAAATCTCATTATTCTGAAATAAATTAAATTAATTTTTAATATAAAATTTAATTTTAGCTTATTACATTTAAAAAAAATTTAAACCTTACTTTACCCCAAGATTTATTAGTCATTTTGACATTATATTGGTATGTACTCAAAGTAATCCACTCTTAGGTGTTAATTACAGGTGAGTTTGATTTTAAAAGAAACATTGGTATACCAAAGAACTTATTTCCAAAAAATTATCTTATATCTATATTATACTAACTCTAAGCTATAATTATTTCTCCTCCCTATTCTTTTGTTTGTTTTAATAAATTCATTGCGCGTTTCACTCTCCCTCCTGATGAATTCTGTTATTATGAAACCTAAAGTAGCCCCATGGCTTCTTTGGTGCTGACTGACAGCTCACGGCTTTGAAAAGCTACCAGACCAAATTATGTATCCCTACGCCGAACCACATGATCTGCATAAACACGTGTTTAGCAGCTGTCACTTCTGACAGTCAAAATCTAGGTATAAACCTAAATGTTGACTTTCAGAAGTCAGCTGTGAGCTGTCAGTCAGCACCAAAGAAGCCATGGGGCTACTGTAGGTTCAGGAATTGGGTGATAACTATCTATTATATTCAAGAGACAAACATTACCTCCTTGTCCAGTGGCATTAATTTAAAGTGTGAACTAAGATTTTATCTTTATTGTAAAAGCCATACTGTGTTTGTTTCTTTAGTTTGTTTCTCTCCATATTTGTTTGGTCCATTTATAATATAATTTTAGTTGAAAATTACAATTGTGTTGTATGCATCAGGTGGGCAAAGTCGTGGAGGAGATTACGGTGGGGGAGGCGGCTATCGCAGCTGGCGCAATGATGGTGGTCAGTACGCCAACGGTTCTGATCAAGGCGGGAACTACCGTTCAGGGGGCAATAGGTATGTACAACATGTTTTAAGATTAATTTTCATAGTAATTGTAGTCATAAAGGAATCAAATTTGATATATTAACTCATTCCTTGACATAGGCGTTGAACAATGTCTTTGTTTGCCCGGACATTTCCTGGTGTGGACGCGAATCGACGTTACATTGCAATAAGTAATTTTAATGCCATCTATCAATGAACTACTGTAGGCTACTTTTATCCAAACTGAATACTTTGTATTGAAGCTGGTAGATGGGGCTACCAGTTTTTTGCCATGAATAAAGCATTAAATGAGAAAAATAGGTGAGTAGTGTGAAAACATGTGTTGGATAAAAGTAAACGAGTAGAAAAATGGCTGCCAGGCCTCCATAGATTGCGGTGCTAAACACAAACCAGGGAATGGGTTAAGTAAATTTATAATGAAAAGACTAAAACAAAAAAATCTTATTTTGCAAATCAATGATGTTTTATAAAGACATTTGAAGTCAGACCAAATGGAAATGTTGAAAATATTTACTGAGGTTTGCAAGTACATCTAAGTCTAGTTTGAATGGGTTAAGTCTACAGCAGAAGGTTGTTATAACACCACTATATGTAATTGTGTTATATTTGTTTTGGTATAATTCTTGTATCTACTGGAGTTGTCGAATCCACTATCTTAGGAATCCAAACGTTTCTTTTTATCTTTGAATCTTCTAAATATTGTAAATATTTTTGATCTTATAAGGAAATAGAAATAATAACTAAATGTTAAGCATTTTTTGCTATTATAATTCATTACAGCATTCATATTCACCAAGAAGCAGTATTAGCTCTAAAATAGATTCTAATTCCATTTTTTAATGTATCTCATCTGATATATGATTGAATCCTCGAATCTCCTTAAGAATTCAAGGATCCCATCCCAACTTAATATTTAAATCATCGAAACCTAAATAAGAAAAGGATTTAAACCAAAACCCTATATTCTAAACTTCAAAAACTTTGATTGCTTCTTTTACGTTTATGTTACTCATTGTATTGAAGTACCCACACTTGTTATATTTGTAAGTTAATTTTAGTGGATGTGTATAACTAGGGATCGAGACAGGGACCGTGACGGTGGTGACTGGGGCAGCCGTGGAGGGGGCGGAGGAGGGAGCCGCTGGCAGGACCGCGGCAACGAGCCACCCCCTACCCGCAATGACAGGTGGCAGGAACCACCCCGGGTAGCCGCGGAGGTGGAGGAGGACGCAGCTCAGACGTGGACTGGACCATCCCCACAGCCCGCGATGAGCGTCAGGAGTTTGAACTGTTTGGTACAGGCAACACGGGTATCAACTTCAACAAGTACGAGGACATTCCCGTGGAGGCGACGGGCGACAACATCCCAACACACATCACAACTGTGAGTCCTTTCAATAACATAATTAGGATCTAAGCTAGAATGAAGGGGAACGAGATATAAGTTCTATATTAACAGTTTTTATAGCAAAAAATCTAGGAATTAACGGGAATGACATTTTTACAGTGGACAGGAAATGAACCAAAATATCGGAATGAGAACGGGTATGTGTGTGTGTGTGTATATATATATATATATATATATAAAAAATTCGCAAAGTAGAAGTGTACCTATTCAGTAAAACTGATACCGATTGTTTAAAATAATTGTTCATGCTACGATTATTTACACCGATTAATCCTGATTATTGATTATGTATTAATAGCTATTGGGAAATATACTTAAGAGAATGATAACAGTTAATGTAAATAATATAAAAGATTGTATGCATACAAAAAGATATTTTATGCATAACGGGTGAAAGCTGGAACTAAATTGTTAGTTTTATCAACGGTATGAACTTATATTTCTTAATCTGATATTAAAACAAAAATCTTATTTTGCAAATCAAATGATGTTTTATAAAGACATTTGAAGTCAGACCAAATGGAAATGTTGAAAATATTTACTGAGGTTTGCAAGTACATCTTAGTCTAGTTCGAATGGAAGGTTAAGTCTATAGTAGAAGGTTGTTTTAACACCACTAATTGTATTATATTTGTTTTGGTATTATTCTTGTATCTACTGGAGTTGAATCGAATCCACTATCTTAGGAATTCAAATGTTTCTTTTTATCTTTGAATCTTGAACACAAATTTAAATATTGGAAACATTTTTGATCATATAAGGAAATAGAAATAGTAACTAAAGTTTTGTTAAAATATTATGTATGAAAAAAGTGCATTGAGCAAAAACATTTAGTGATAAATAAAGTGATAGAATATTAGGAAAATGGTAGAGCACAAATAAAAGTAACAACACTGACACATATTTACACACACTTCAATATTTCGATGCTATTGTAGCGTCTTCCTCAGGAAGTAGTAATTAGACTGGACAGAATGTTGTCTTCAGTGATGCCAACTTGATGGATGAAAACTTCTCTGTGGAGTTGAAATTCCCTGAAGGATTCTCTATTACTCCACCAGAGAAGTTTTCATCCTTACCAATCAAGTTGGCATCACTGAAGACAACATCCTGTCCAGTCTAATTACTACTTCCTGAGGAAGACGCTACAATAGCATCGAAATATTGAAGTGTGTGTAAATATGTGTCAGTGTTGTTACTTTTATTTGTGCTCTGCCATTTTCCTAATATTCTATCACTTTATTTATCACTAAATAACTAAATGTTAAGCATTTTTTTGCCTCATATAGCTAAAAGAGGTTTTCCTTCTTGAGGTAGATCAATCTGATTATGTAATCTTTGCATAGCCTGCAACCCAGATACAGTGTATATATGTGTTTTTTTGGTGATTTTGATCACTAAACTCATACATAGAAAATTTTGATTTTTAAAAACACGATTGACACAATAATCGCCGATGTACTAATAATCATCCGATAACGATTCATCGGTATCTGCATTGGTACACTCCTATCACAGAGGAAAAATGGCGCCAAACGACTATTAAATCAACATTGAAACCAGAAAACTGGAGGCCTCAAAATTCACAATTAAAATTTTTTGGGGTATATCAATCATCTTCTCCAGCAGAAGAATGTAAACACTACTAGACTATGGCAGCATGGTTACAGGTTGATCATGATCACTTAGATACTGATTTTACCTTTTTCTTGAAATTCACAATAAAGGTTTAGGCTTGGATTCTTCAGTTGCCTGTTCAAACTTTTTTTTTACTCTAGGTAAATAGATAGAATAGGTATTGATATCATACTTAACTAGGTTATGTTACTATTTACTATTTATAGAAATTACTGTCTGGTGTGAGTAGGCCTGCTTGGAAGAAAAGGAGAGAAGGTTATCTAAGATTGAGACCAGGGAATTGGTAATTTAGTGACGATCAAGTTCCCACCTATTAAGCTGGGAAGCATTGCAACTATTGGGGAGGGCTTGTATAACTCTAGCCCTATAGCATGAGTCAAAATGTGGATTATGTGATTGAATCTGAAGTGCTACTGGTTTGTCAGGGTTGTCGTGGTTGATGTCAAAATGGTGACCATTCATTCGTTATGTGAGTGTTCCTTTGGTGAGGCCGATTTATTCAGCAATGTAGTAATTGCATATAAGATATTATGTGGAGCAGTTATAGTGGCCTTTCATGGGGTATTCTATTTGTGTGAGTCTGCTGTTGAATGAGGTGGAAGGTTGGTGAATTTGGCAGGTACTGCACCTCGGTTTGTTGAAAGGGTCGGAACCTTTGGGCTTTTGTTTGTGGCAGGGTTGGGCAATTCAGGGTAAATCAGAATGATGCTGAGATTATGGGTGGGGGGTTGAATGTGGTTGTTGGAGCACTGTTGATAATATTTAGTGTGAGTGGTGATGAGGTTAGGATATTGTAGTCTGTGTACAAGATAACTCTGTGTTAGTTTAGTCCTTCATAATACTGGATGGTGTGCAGTATGTCATTGGAAGGTTGTTTCTTGATAGACTCTTGATTGGATAGGGCTTTATTTATTTGATTATTGACTAAGCGTTTAGGGTATCCTCAGGCTGTGAAAGCCTTGAAGAGTTGTTGACATTGCTTGTTGAGGTCTTCTTCCGTTTGGTTCTGGTAGGGTAAAGAGCGTTTTACAAGAAGAAGATGGTTGCAATGAAAATGGAGTACCTGCTGGGACAATAAGTGGATTGTTTCCCACCCGAAACTTTGAAACCTTGGCGGGGAAAGAGCCATTCCAGCTCGAATTTCAGGAATGGTTAAATTCCTGACATTAACCCAACCGTTTGGGTTCCCGCCCAACTCTAGATATCACAAACTGTCCTAATTTATAATTTTTTTATTGGGATTCATCTTGACTTCCCTCATAAAGGCTTTTTTGCAGAAACAGTTGTTTATTGCTTTGTATTTTTACTATAAAACTACTAAAAAATTCAACCAAACATTATGAAATCTTAACATTTGTAAATAAAAGCGTGTTTTGATGACTTTTAACTTGTGTTGCTTTTATCTCTGAAACAATTGAATATTGTCTAATGATGATGACTTAGCTGAATGTTAGAAAACTAAAATTTGGCAGGCAGGCAAAGAGACTACTCCAAAAAATCATTAAACTCTGAAAATCTTTATTCTTTAAATGGCGCTCAGTTGTGTTTACCAGGTAGTTGTAAAATATAAGCTACTCTAGTGTAGGGTACCTGTCTCAGGGTGTCCAGCGACCTTGAAAACAGGGAAAAGTCATGGAATTTGATCACATTTCTGGAATTTTCACACATTCATTAAAATAATACAAAACTTTAATTGACACTAGTCAAAATAACATTTTTCTTCCAGTTAATAATCACCGCAAATCTTTTTAAACACAGTTGAGCATACTAATCTGAATTCTCAAAGTCAACATATGATTTTTGTTTCATCTTTTCTTCCCTCTCTGTGTGTTTTCAGCCAAAGTTGAGAAATGGCTATGCGCATGTGCGAGAATTCAATTACGCTATTGAAAGAAGAAACTAAAAAAAGAATGTGTCTCACAACAATTTTAAACTGTAGCCTACTTTTGTATTCAATAGGATCCAATTGAATTCTAACTTAGATCGCAACACATGATTGCCCATTGTTTTAGAGTGAAATGCTTAATATGGTAATATTAAAAACAAATTAGACCAAATGAATGTTAAAAGTCCCTTTCATCACCTCGCTAATTGTCCCCACCTCTTAATTTCTAAGTTTGAAGTTCTAAACAAAAATAAAGAAAAAGAGTAAAAGATTTATAACCACAGTAAAATATTCCTGTAAAACAGTTATTTTCGTTTGAAGAATCCATTTCAATAACTTATTCGAATTTTGGCATTTTAATCAATGTTTGTTTGTCCCCAAGTAACACATTGGACAAACACAATATTTTGAATTTGGCGCTAAAACCTTTCAGAATGCTTTGCTGTTCCCCATTAGCCGTAGTGTGTTATTGTCCTGTAATTACTAATTCTTGTTATTTCATTAGTTAATAAGTTTATTTAATTTTACTCAGTCATCGTACGAAAATTCAGGTAAATAGTATGGAGTGTGTTAATTACAAATCACTTCGCTAACCTTAATATCATTTGGAGTTTTTGAAATAATTAAACCAATACCAGTCAAGTTGAACTTAAATGGAGGCAGGAACTAACCTCAATGTTTGTTTGCTGCTTTATACTTATATTATAGTTATGGAACTCAAAAGTCCGCCAAAAACATCACTTCGCTAACGTTGCTTGGTAACGAAAATGGTGTTATCACTTTGCTATTGTTGCTTAGTGATGAAAATGGTGTCATCACCTCGCTAACGTCAATTAGGTGACGAAACTAATGGTAATCATGTAGCTAATGTTAGTAAAGTGAAATTTTCTATATAAATGCTGTTTTCCCAAACATTACTTCGCTAATGCCCACGTCACTTTACTAACGACAGTAAAATCACTTATTTCTCATTAACAGTCTTAGGAAAAAAAAATTTATATTATTAACATTTGAGCTATTAAAAACATAAATAAAAATGAGAAATGTAAAACTTAATTTTCTATGGATTTTGGAAAATTTAACATCACTAACGGTGACCTGGTGGTCTAGGGGTATGGTGTCGGACTTCTGTGCTAGGGGTCCGGGGTTCAATCCTCGGTCCCGGCACAGATTTATCTGATTACCAAACCCTTCCTTCACCTCTGACAAGATGTGTATTAATCACAACCTGTGAATGTGAGGAATGCCAGGCCTCCACCGTGGTTCGGATTCCACGTTAAACTGTAGGTCCTCCATTTCATCTCACAATCACCCTACCATTACACATTAGCGTAAGTGCATATAATCCGAACGGGTAGTAAGACGCGGTGCTAATAATAATAATAACATCACTAACACATGAATTTTGTATGATTCTTTACTTACAAAATCCTAATTCCAATAAATTAATAAAAATGTATAATTTTTTATATCATTGTTAAAAAAATATGTTATACTTAGTAAAAATATTTTATTTGGATTTTAGAGATTATAACATATTTACATACATTAGCAAAGTGATGGATTATGGGTAGCCACTTTGGTAAAACTTATAAAAAAAATGAGAAAATTGTAAAATCAAGTTCTGCTGGTTTTATTACTTATACTTTTCCTGAAATCTTTATTTTTTTTAGTTTTGAATTTCCTATTTGTACCTCAATTTGAGAATGACCCATATAGTGACTGGAAAAGTTGGAAAATGGCACTAGAAAACCTGGAAAAGTCAGGGAATTTTAAAATATAGTTTGGCTGGACACCCTGCTGTCTACTTAACATAATATAAGGTTAATTTAACTTAATAAATTAACATCATTAATAAATATTAATTATGAATTCTTCAGTTTAATAACATTAATTTCTCAAATTTTTTCACTCAATTTGGGATCCTGTCCAGGCCTATAATTTTTAAATGTAATTTCATTTATTATTTTTATCCCAGCCTATAATTGGCGTTCTTGTTGATTCCAAGCTAAAAATGATTTTTTTTATAAGTTTTTAAAATATTGTGGTTTCCTTTTATTTTCAGTTTGATGATATCCAGATGACTGAGATAATCTCAAACAACATCGCTCTGGCACGCTACGACAAGCCGACGCCTGTGCAAAAATACGCCATCCCAATAATTATGGGTCGCAGAGATGTGATGGCATGTGCCCAGACCGGGTCAGGGAAGACTGCCGCCTTCCTGGTGCCCATCCTCAACCAGATGTATGAGGGGGGCCCTCAGCAATTACAAGCCAAGGTAAGTGGTTTAACTTTTCAACCATGAACACCTTATTCTGTTACTTGTGTTAATATAGTGGCAATGAAGCTTTGGTATGCCCTGTAGCTGGTTCCTGCAAAGACCCTAGAATTACACTACCTGCTTAGCACCGTGTCAAGAGGCTACTGCTGAAATGGGGTGTAAGACTAATTGATCCGCAGCTCCGGCTCTTTTAACTCTTTCTTTCTTTCTTCCTTCCTCACCTGCCCGGAACTGTGGAGGGATTGTAAATGAGGACGTATTGTCGGTCAAATGTATCCACAAGCTAACCAGCCTATTCTCACCCATTCTCTGATCATCTTGGGGGATGAGAGTAATAACCCACAAGTTTTGATAGCTGAATTAATTTTTGCATCTTTATTTAGGCTATTAATAAAAGTAGAGTGAGTGTTTTTTGTATTTAATTTGATTTTTACCCATTTTTATAGATAGTAGTGTCAATTATGGCATCATGAGATGATTTTTTTTTATCACTTTAGAATGAAGTAATAGAAGAAAATGGTCAAGATCCAAAGCATTTACAGGAAATAAATTAGCTTTTTCTTAGAGATTTGATTTGAAGGTTTAAACTAAATCTAATTTTACTGTGAATAGCTATAAATATCACTACAAAATTATTTAAAACATTTTTTCTTAATAAACATGCCCGAAATGCGTATGTAAATATCATACAGCCTATACAACAAGAGACAAAGTGTATACATCAAAGCCAACCTTATATATAATTTTTGGTCATTTCACAGTCAGATTTTCCATATACAGTGTGCTTCCATATACAGTGTGCTTTTTAGTGTTGCCATATTTGTTTTCTTAATTATTTGGTAAAATCTGTGGTCAGGTGATCGGAGACTTTAATCCCTGATTAACTTTGTTGCTACCCAAACATTTATTGCTCTAGAACAGTGGCCTCAAAGGATGTGCCGTGGCACACTAATATGCCGCAAGATTCTCAATTTTGTTAAAAAAAAATTAAAACTTAAAAGTAATTTAATTCGATATTACTCTTTCTAGAAGAAATAATAGAAAATTTTTCAAAAGAAATAATATATATTTTTTAAGGGTGGTCAAATAGCAAATATTTATATCAGGCAGGCATTAAAAAATTACACTCGGGAACAGGCAGATTTGGGTGGGCATCTCATTTTGCAAACAACTTTGTCACAAGCTTATAAAATTTAAAATTATAAGTTTAACAGTCTAATTTAATTTTTAAAAAAAGATAGAAACAACTTTGTCACAGGCCTATTAAATTTCAAATTACAAGTTAAAACAGTCACATTTGCTTTATTAAAATAGTTAGTTATGCTCAAGAATTTATGTTTAATACTAGAGCAGATTTCGCTTTGCTTTGTGAAAGTTATTTTGGAGCATAACTAGCTCCTCTACATTTTCTTTTAGCAATTGCTCCCTCCGTCTAGTAGACACATTTCCAGCACTTGAAAAAACCTGTTCGCTTGCCACTTGAGTGGCAGGAATAGGTAAGTATTTCAAAACTAAATGTTTGAGTAGCTGCAGCTGCAGATAAATATTTAAAAAATTGAAAAGATACAGTATGCACTAAACTTGGAACATACATAAATTGAAATCGAAAACGTGTTTACTTGAAGCAAAATGGCCATTTCCTATTTAATGTTCATTTAATGCGTACTTTTCTATTTATATCTAAACAAATATGGCAAATTATAATAAATTAAAGAAAAGTCAAGAAAAAGTAAAGAAAACAAATTTAAATTAAGTTTACGCAAGCATAGGGCCTAAAAATCTCAATGTGGAAAGGTTGAATTTGTTATGTTGTTGCCATTGACAGAGAAAATTAAATCGTAGGAATCTTGAATTTGCTATTTTGTAGACTTGTAACTTGTGAAAAACATGATTGTAGCTCTGTTGAAAGCAAACTTAATCATTAATGATTTAATAAAAAAATAATATTTACCTTTGTTTAGTATTAGTTGAATTGAAATAATTCAAATATGTATATCAGTTAAACACTATTTTTTTCAAAGTTTGAATTAGAGTTTAGTGCTAACATGGTATTATATACTTAACCAAGTTCTTGAGATGCCCAATCGAATTACGGGCATAAAAAATACTCGCCCGACATTCCGGGATTTTTTAGATGCTCGAAATTTGGGCGCCCGACACCCCCCCCCCCCCCCCCCCCCCCCCCCCCCCCCCCGAGAATGAAATGTCTTTCAGTCAAAGAGTTAAGTATTTAATGAAAATATGGTCATTTTACACAAAACTTCAATCTATGGCCGAATAGAGGACAAACACAAGTAGTTTCCTGTCCAACTGAGAAAAGTTTCTCTACCCATGCGTATGCCCAAAGCTCCCATAGTGTCACCAGCGTGCACATTCAGTGTGCCGCGAGGAATCGCAATAAATAATAGTGTACCATGAACAAACAAGAGATTGAGAATTACTGAGCTATAGTAAATTGTATAAAAATGAGGTGGCCCAATGGATAAATAATTTTATAGTAAAGTAAATTGATAGAACTAAAGAAAAAGGAAAAATAAACTACTAAGAGTAAATTTTATGAAGAAAGCCCACCTAGAGAAAGAGGAAAAATGTGGGAAGAATCCAATGCATAAAGGTGACATCTTCTTCCTTTCTTCTGTCTTCTATAGTAGAAGTAGTAACACACAGAGGTGGGCTTTCTTCGTCAAATTTACTCTTAGCAGTTTATTTTTCCTTTTTCTTTAGTTCTATCAATTTATTTTATTATAAAATGATCAATAGTAAAGCTGATTTACAATCTGATGGTTGACGGATCAATATGAAATTGGTGTGACCTGCCCTAATACTTCAATAATTGTTAATGTACAATGTTTTTTTTTTTTTTTTTTTTTTCAGGGATTTGGTCGACGCAAGCAATACCCTTTGGGCCTGGTATTAGCTCCTACGAGAGAGTTGGCGACACAGATATTTGATGAGTCACGCAAGTTCTCTTACCGCTCACGACTTCGTCCATGTGTCGTGTGAGTACATATGTTTGTTTATATTCAACATTTTGTGTATTTGTGTGTTTGTGCATGTGCATGTGTACATGTCTACTAGAAAAAAATATATGTGTTCATTTTAAAACTTAACACCTAAATATCTCAAACAACCATGGTATATAAAAGGTCTTAAACAAAAGTTGTTTAGTTTGGAGGGGGAAGTAGGGTAGTGAAGTTGGTATACCATGAGTAATGCTGCAAAGTTTATGTTAATGTCGCTGGTTTAAAAAAATGAAATTCCAGATTTTTAATTACGTAATATTGTAGCTCATGTTGTGACATTTTATAAATGGTGGTATCAAGCTTTCTCAAGTAGCTTATCATGAGACGCAAGCTTCACACATTTCAACTTTCAAGTGAACCCTTAATGTCATAGAGTAAGTAAGTAATAGTTTCAATTAAGTTAAATGTCATCAATATTTTTGAATACTTAGGAAAAGAGACAGTCACAAAAATCTTTGATTTAATTGCACCTATACATATTGCAGTGTTGCTAGTGGGTCACTTTGTCACTTTTCTAAAAAATATTATTAGGCTTACTTATCAGTTTTAAGGGTTTTTCAAAAAGGAAGAACATCACTTAGTAATCTTTTTCAGAAACAATGAATGTAAGTATAAAATCTAATAGCTGCATAATATAGCCCACTTGTTAGTTTTT
The DNA here is from genome assembly GCA_033556935.1 of Timema podura. NCBI lineage: Eukaryota > Metazoa > Arthropoda > Insecta > Phasmatodea > Timematidae > Timema > Timema podura. Next base: position 52,361,328 of record JAVRXN010000004.1, on the reverse strand, counting down.
GTTGTTTTTTGCTACCATAATTTAAAGTGAATCTTAACTATGAGAAACTTAAGGGTTTTCTTAAAAACGTATAGACTACTAATGGTTTTGCTCGATATTACATTGGTGATTGCTGCTTATTGCTTTGGTGGCCACATGGTCTAAGGGGCTACTCTTATAATAGACTAGACTGCCGAGAACAAGGAGATCGGAGTTGATCCCAGTCGAGTGAACTGAGGGTGTTTTTCCCTGAACAGTTTTCCACTCTCTCTCTCTCCTCAGGCAAATTTGGGTGCACATCCTCATAATTCAACCTTCCTAATCCCTAACCCATAAGTGTAATTAGTACATAAGCAAATAACTCAGACGGTTAGTAAGATACAGTGCTAAAAAAATATTATTAATTATTTATAATGTTTTTAAAAAAATGTTCTCAACACAGGTTTTGTTTTGAAATGATCCAAAGCTGTATTAATGTACAGTATTTTTATTTTCACTCATTAATTTTTAACATAAGGAAGGCTTTGAGCGGATCAGTGCTTGTGGTGCCAGGAATATCCAACATTATATAACTGAAATATGGTCAACTATTCAATGTCTCTGAAGATAGGTTGATTGATGAGTAGAAGCTTTTGCAGCTTGAGGACAAAATTAATTAAATTGAAGGAGTAGAGTAGACATATTTTGAAGCCATTTATTCACATTGTATAATCCAGCTGAAAACTTAAAATATCTAACTCTCTGTAAAGTTGTAAAAGCGTCCCTATTTCTTTCCCCATGGAAATGCAAATTTTGAAAGGATTTCCTCCTCAATTAGAGTCCTCACAGAAGATCAGGCCCAAATGTCATAACATATATTTAAGTGCACATCTAACTACAAAAGATGCATCCATCACAACTGTATAGTAATTAATCAGAGCTAGTGCCCATTACAAGACAGTTATTAGCTCTTGCCCAGGGAGCTCGCTCACAAGAGCTATCAAAATTACAGGGAAGAAAAGAAAAGAAAAATTGATCATAAAAAGAGGAAAGAAAATTAATGTATTGAAAGAAGAAAATTAATGTATTGAAAGAAGAAAAGAAGAAATTTCAAGAAAAAGCTCATATTACAATTATTTTTAAATTTATTTTGGTGATATTCTTAAAGTTAAGTTAAACATTGGTTTTAACTGGTATTTTTGGTAGGGGACAAAGAAAAATACATAATATAGATGATTTATACTGCTGGGATATTCTTTTCACTTTTAATCGCCTTATGTCACTTTTTAATCACTATTTATAGTTTCTTGTCACTTTTCTCACTTATTTGAAGACACTTTGGCACTTGCATTTCTGGTGTTAACAATAAATTTAATATGTGCAATATTGTAGGGAAAAAAAACAAAATTAAGTACAAAATAAATACACACTCAAAATCTGTATATTAACTTGTTTTTAAATTGTAAGTTCCAATTAAAAACTAAATAATATTTTGTCCAATAAGTGTTGGTTAAGGTTTTTGATGTAATTTTAAATCAAAAAACCTAGGCCTAATCAAGCATTTTTGGTATTTTCAATTCTTGCATATAAATATTAGGGTCAATTTCCAATTTAGACGATTGTTATGTAATTTTGATCCATGGCATGTTAAAAATTTGTTTAGTTTGAATCTTAGATTTCGGTACCATCGGACTATAACATATTTAATTTTTGAGTTTTAGAAATATATATATATATATATATATATCTGTTTTATTTACTTTTTTTTGACCTGGCAGTATAGGGATAAGGTGTCAGACTTCTGTGCTGGGGGTGTGGGGCTCAATCCTCGGTCCCAACACAGATTTATCTGTTTGCCAAACCTTTCCTTTACCTCTGACAAGACTTGTATTAATCACAACATGTGAATGTGTGGCATGCCAGGCCTCCGCCGTGGTTCAGATTCCACGTTAAACATTAGCCTAAGTATGTACAACCCGAACGGGTAGTAAGACGCGATGCTAATAATAATGATAATATTGATAATGATAGAACTTTTTTTGTGTGGAGAAAGTGTGATGTTCTTCGCACTTTAGCATGGTTTATTTGTGTTTTTGTAGGTATGGGGGAGCCAACGTTGGTGACCAGATGCGAGAGTTGGACCGAGGCTGCCATCTATTAGTGGCCACTCCGGGTCGACTCGTAGATATGCTGGAAAGGGGCAAGATTGGCCTCGAAAACTGCAGGTAAATTTACATCTCACTATAATAATTTATTGAACATTATATCTTGTTTTCTGAAACAACATATTAGGATTTGACTTGATTTGGGGAAACTCTGGAAATATTCAAAAGAAAGTGATGGTGATGAAGTATGTAGGAAAATGACCTCAACGGAGGCTAAGAAAGAGATGGGAGAAGCAGATAACAGAGAGTGTTCATGTGAGAGGAGAAGAATGGAAGGTGGAAGCATAAATGAAGATAAAGGCATTTTACAAAATTGACCCAGCCACAGGCTGGAAAAATGATCATGATTTTAAAATGCTAAGTGAAAGTTAGCAAAAACACATATCGACGATATTTTATTGTGTCTTCTTATAAACAGATTTTAGACCATTAATCTATTTCAGCGGTTTCCAATTTTTTTTTCCACCTGCGTAGTCCTTGGCAGCCCATTTCCATAAATTGTGCCCTTAATTTTAGAAAAATGTACAATTACTACATTAATAGTTATTTATAATTTATTTGATTGTTGCAACTGAAAATAAATTGTCTATATGATGGGATTAAAAAAACAATGTAATAATTGGGGGAAATATATTTTTATATTCAAAAAGCAAAGGTTACAATAAAAATGAACACATTTAATTTATTTCTTAATTCATTAATAATTATAAAACTAATTTATGTTTGAAATTGAAATATTCTCAAGGTCAACTACAGAAGAAAATCCAAACCGGCCCTTGCCATATCTTTGAGTTAATATCATAACTTTTGACTAATCTTTTGTCTTCCACTGCTGCTTTCTGCCATTATTTAAATATTTTCGCGTACCCCAAACTTCCTGACACATACCCCACGTTGCAAACCGCTGATCTATTTGATTCTGGTTTGCTTCACATTTAAAAAGTTCATTTCACACACTCAAATAAGATGGAGGTGATTTATTTGTGCAACCTTTATCTAACCTTGTGTAAGCAATCTTAATTTGTGTTGGATTCTTGATCAAAACAAAAATCTATTATTTTTTTTAAATGTGTGCAGGTATCTTGTTCTGGACGAGGCAGACCGGATGCTGGACATGGGGTTTGAACCCCAGATCCGGCGGATTGTCCAACAGGACACTATGCCTAAGACGGGAGAGAGACAAACACTTATGTTCTCAGCCACTTTCCCAAGGAAATTCAGGTAAAGCGGAGGTTCTATAAAATCTTAAACTAACATAACCCTTTATAAGCTTGAGTAAATAATATTAGTGCCTGTTTGATAAAATGTCAATTGGGTAGACAAATTTTGAGTTAAATGAAAGGTTTATAAAACAAATGTGTGTTGAAACTGATTGTAGAACTGATTGTAGAACTGATTGTAGAATCAACTATATGTAAAATCCACTTTTTGAAATTCAACCTTTGAGTAAATTGATACCTTTATCGCCTCTGTCATAATTGACCAAAAATAGCTAGCCAATTTTTTTTTATTAAATATCGCTAAACAAGTTTCAAAACAACCACTTGATACATAATGTGCAGTAAACCTTATTTACCTAAAAAATAAGCCTCACTTTTTTCTATAAAAAACCTTTATAAAAAAATAAGCCTCACTTTTTTCTATGAAAAACCTTTATAAAAAAATAAGCCTCACTTTTTTCTATAAAAAACCTTTATAAAACCCTAATCCAGTCTATAATCACACCTATGGGTAATACGTAACATAGTTCATACCGTTGAGGAGTCAATATACTTCTATTGATTTGCATTGAAATAGTTTTTTACTCGCACAACAAACTTATTCCAGGCTTATAACCTCCAGCATAATATGGATATGTTTTCTGCTTGTTGACCGACATGACCACCATCTTACTCTTACTGGTTTTATAACCAAAGTTCTTGAATTCCACATTCCATGGATCTAGTCTCTCTTGTACTTCAGCTTCAGTGTTTTCCCAAATTACTATGTCGTCTGCAAACACGAACACCAACAGTATCTTGTCCTGGCTTCTTGCTTTGACTTCTTTCATTATTTCATCCATTACAATTAGGAATAACAAGGGTGATATCGCACTGCCTTGTTGGACTCCTCGGGTAGTTGTAAAATATTCTGAGTTCCCATCTCTTATCCTGCTATACACTCGTACACTTTTACAATATCTAAAAAGACCCGTACAAGATTTTCACATGTTTCACATTTCTTTTCCATCTAGATGCTTAATATAAAGGAAGTAACTTTGTTTCCTCGAAAGCCATATTGTTCTTCTAATTGTGGTTATATTTCTTTTCTCAACCTTTCACTTACAATTTTTTTCTAATAATTTCAAACCATGTGATAATAGTAGAAATGGCCACTCGAATCTTCTAATCTACCAAATCCTGACAAGTATTCAAGCATTTGGGGCTTAACTGGATTTAATGGTAGTATCTTTCACCACATAAACAAAGCATAATATTTTGAATTAAAAAAATTACTTAGTTAGGACTACTTGAAAAACACAACTTAATCCGTGATCATTATTTTGTCGGCCGAAAGAGATAAGCATGAATAAAATCATTAGTTTTTAAAAATAATAATTGTTAGGTATAGAAAATCTAACGTGCCTAATACCCTACCCCTCCACCTATATGTGAAACTTGGACTGCTCACTTCTGAAACTTTCACCTCACGAACAATCTTGTAAATATTTTAATGAACACATTAAAACTCTTCAAAAACTGAAAATAAAAACTAGAATTACATATAAACTCAAAATAAATAAAACTAATTACAGCTTTTTTTTAACAGAAATAAGAACATATTACACACAATACAAAGTCAGACGACGTGTATGTTAACTCGCCGGGGTGATAATTAAATAAACATGACTTAATTCTTATTACCCAACTGGTTTTAATTAACTACAACTATGCAAAGAACCCCAATTTATTTCATATGATCCTTAAGGTAGATATTTTTTTTGGGTTTCATGAAAAATAAATACTGTCAACAGTTGGACACCGATAAAACTGTTTATCTATGCCTACTGGTCTATGTATTGTATATCGATTGTTTGTTTGGAATCGATTCAGGTAATCTGATCACTTAGTAAGCGCTATCGAGTTTTAGAATAAATTAACGACTTGCTAATTCATAATATGTTTTCAATTGATTTTAACTAATTGTTTATTAATTTTTAAAAATATATTATTGAAGTAATAGTAAAAATATTCAAAGGTAGTCCTTATTAATAAAATGGGAATGAACATGTTGCAAGAGTCGAAAATATGTTCGTGTTTTAAATAAAATTTGTTCTCAGAAATCGATATATCACAAGTATCAAATATATTTCTTGTTTTCTACGTGAAAACAGATAATAGATATAAAAGAAAATAATAACAAAACATTCTTAGGCATTGAGTTCAGTATATCCAATGTACCTTATTTACCCGAATCCAAGACGAACCTGGATCTAAAACGACCCCAAGTTTTTCAGTGGCTCTGGATAGATTTTTTGTAAGTGCTATTTATTTTATCATGAATGAAGAAAATAATAATTATGGTTGATCTATTTTGTAATGTTAACAAAATTTTTTATTTACACAAACAAAACACCTATGTTGACTTAAAATCTAATTAGGGTTGCAGAATTACTAAAGAATATATTTTTTGTCGCAAATATTGCTGTTGCACAAGGAGGTTAACTTTGAAAAAGTTTCATAAAAGCAATGAGAAGTTAATTTTTATTATGACAAATGATAATCGTTTGTGAAAGTCTGAGTCTCGTACATACCCTACTTCCCCTAAATACTAGGGATGGACAGGAATCACATTTTATATTGGGACGGGAACAGGACGAGAAATGAGTCAAAATATCGAGATTGGGACGGAGCGGGAAATTATAAAATTATGTTTTAAATTATTTCTAGATTAAAAATAGATAGTGTTTTCATACTGATACAGTAATACTTGTAAAATCTTTGACATTATTAAATATAAGACAAATTATGTATTATAAAAACAATAAATATTGGATTTGATAAGTTAACCGTGTTGAATACTAAAGAGTGGTATCGAGATTTTAGTGTATAGTATTGATTATTGCAATACCAGTAGATACTATGGTTATCAAGTTTTGTATTGGGTCACAACTAGGTAATTATTTTTAAAGTTAACCTGAAAAATAGCTTAAAAATGTGAAAATAACCAAATATCCTGTAATCTGGATTATACCTTTAAAATCAGCAAAAATGGATAAAATCTGTAAAAAAAAGTCAGCCATGCACTATTGCATTAATATTAAATAAAGATGTAAAATGTTACATTTTGATGTAGACCTAACCCTTTCCTTAGTTTGCTATTTTAAGACGACCCCTAGATTTTGAAGCTACAAATTTGGGGAAAAAACTTGTCTTTGATTCAAATAAATGCGCTATCTGTAATTGCTAAGCATATGGTTTTAGTCTTCTGTTTTAAAAAAATCTGTACTTTTATTTTTGCTTTCTTATTAAAATAAATTATAATCCTTCGATGATGATTAAAGTTGAACAAAAGGTAACTAGACATAATCTGTTTGTTTATTTCACATTTTTTTTTAGAAACTTAACTCATTCTATCAACACTTTTAAAAATAACTAAAAGACACTCAAATTTTGATTGATTTGATTTCCAAACAATAATATAAGTCTAGATTGTTTAATTTGGCTGGATTTTAACCACTATTTTGTGAGGGGTGGTTGGGTTGATTAAAATTGAAAGCATGATTGAAATAAATCTTAATTTACAATTTAGGCTTATACAATATTGTGTAATGTAGGTCTATTCGTAAATTATTAAAATTTCTAATATTTTGCTAGAATTAGGATTCGATATTTGAAAATAAAATTGGATTCGAGAAATAGTGGATTCGACCCATCTCTAGATAATAGGGTAATTCCTCTATACTGTGTATTTTTTCTTTTATTGCCCTTCTTATGTAAAGGCACTATAACGCATTTGCTCCAGTCTCTACATAATTCTTTATTTCTCCACACCACATTTAACATACTATATAGCCATTGCAGTCCTTGTATCCATGCTCCTTTGATCATGTAGATTCTGAGCTTGTCCTCCCCTGCTGAATTCCCCCTCCTTGTTACTTCCAGCGCCTTCTCTACTTGTAAGTTTAAGGTGGTTCTACCCTAGCTCTGATACTTTCGTTGTCCTCTGATTGGTACAAGATACTTCTGTCTCATCTTCTGAAACTACATTTAAATATCTTTTATGTATATACTTTTTCCTGCAACTGATGTGAACTTGACAACCAGGAAGCACATCATTGTCATCACCCTTAATCCGACTCACGTCATTAATAGTGCTGGCACCTTTGTTTTGAAGTTATACAGTCTTTTTCTGCAATCTTTTTTTTGCAAATAATGTATAATGCTTCCACGCCTTCAGCAAATCAGAACCTAGGAAATAAAAATACTTTAGTGGTTGACACAATTATAAGTTTACAAAACATTTAACGCATTAGTATAGCTGTGGCTCGGCATATTGATTCACTTTAAGCTGAGACCTAATGTAAACAAAGCCATGTGGAACTCCGATGCTCTGATTTGCTAGTGAACGGACTTCAATGGTATCCTTTCACCAAAAAATAGTCCCTCATTTGTTTTGTATTTAACTTGTTTTAAAATAACATTAGAAAATTATTATAACTAAAATTATCACTTCATTTAATTTATGAATTATACTTTAAGCATTTGCAAGCGCTATTTGAATATCATCATACTCCTAACTCAGCGTTGAGGGACCCCATAGTACAGTCCTTATCACATGTTAACGTCAAGTCAGCAACGGTCAGTTGACAGTTCATCTTGGCAGCCTTATGTGACGGTTGTGAGTGTTGAGTGCTTCCCGTCTATTTATGGAGTTTGCTGAGTCTGGTCCAAGTTTTGTTTAACATAAGACAGGAAATTTAAAAGTATCAGAAAATACAAAAATTTGTAGTGACCTACTTAGTTATGATACTGATTCTACATGGTTATACCTATTTAAAATATTGCACTGGTGTTCCACCAATCATGTATGTCCTTCGTGTAGTGATATGAGAACGTTTACTTCCTGTCTCAGGTTAGGACTAACCAAAAATAGCCAAGGCTTCTTAGTGGTTTGCGGGGGGTAGTTTTAGTCCTCAGGCATGAAATATGTATTTGCTGCCTCATAATAATTAACATATTATAGTGTACCTGGTTCATAAAGCATGTTATGTATGCATAAAGAATCAGCAAGATCCATTTAGGTGTCCATGTTGCCTATTTCCTGTGAAGCGATTCTTGTCGATTTTGAGTATGTTATTCTACACACATTTTTAAATATATTACAAAAAAACACTTATCATAAAATGACTGGACTATTAGAAAGCTTTCAGCTGTTAATAATTTCCATACATGTGAATATTTGCCTATAGTTTTGGGTCAGTGCCACATGTAACTCAGGTTATTAATGTTATCAGATGCTAGCCAGGGACTTCCTGGACAACTACATCTTTCTGGCGGTGGGCCGAGTGGGTTCCACGTCTGAGAACATCACCCAGAAGGTGGTCTGGGTGGAAGAGCATGACAAGCGTTCCTTCCTGTTGGACCTTCTCAACGCTGCGGGGCTCAATGATCCCTGTATGTACACATTTACTTTCTCTTTCACCTTAACGAATATGTTCAGTCCTCTAATATTCACTTTTTCTTAAGGATGCCATACTCATTTCTATTATACCTCGATACCTTCAATTCTTTTTTGTATAAAAAAAATAAATGATTGACAATTGATAGAGATAATTGTGTCAAGTAAAATGATTACATTTTATTGAATAAAAAGTTGGTTTGGTATAAAAAAAAGTCTAAATAAAATATCTCTTTGAGGTTGAAAATGGTATCGAATTTTATTCGAGTAGTATGGTGCAATAAATAAGTCAATTACAGCTAAAACTTTACTAAGTACTAATTAATAAACGATTTTCATTATGAAGGCCAAGTTAATTACATTTATTATTATTATTATTATTGTTGTTGTTGTTGTTGTTGTTATTATTATTAACACAATCAAAGGCCTAAGTGTAAACAACAACCTAACTTGTACTGAATTATTTTATAAAACAAAATAGTATATACATAATCATGCCTCACATCTATCACCAAAATAAAAAAGAAAACATTATTTCTAAGTTTTATGAATGAAGACTAGATAAACCTGATGCATCACATCACATGCCAAAACCCATAATTGGGACTTGAATCAGGTGCTCAAATCTGTTAACCAATACATCTGCAACCCTTCACAACTAGGATACATGGGAACTGGCCCATCAATATATCACCAAACCCAGACATGCTCATAACCTCAACCTTAGGTGAATTCTTCTCCTTCCTACTAGCACATTTATTAGTTGTCATATTTTCAATTTCACAATAATAATTTATTATATAACACAACTTTTAGTTTACTATTTATTTAATTTAAGTGCCGCCATCTATCTATAAAGTGAAATTATAACTGAGAAACGGTTGACGTTAAACCTTGCAGTCAAGAGCATCAGTCTACTCTCGTAACCTGAAGAACCTGTCTGTGACAGTGGACACATCTCCTTAAAATGTGTTTGTGTGTTTTTAGTGTTCTATCTTAAAAAAATTCTACTCCAGTATCACTAAGGTAAGTGTGCTAATTTTAACGACAGCTATAACATATTTAATTTTCATAGGGAGAGCTTAGCATTTAATAAAACAAGACACAAATTTTAAATTTAACACTAAACCACCTTATTAATTTGCTGAGCCTGTTTAATTAGTCACTTAGTTTGGAGTCCCATCCATTATAATTTTATGCTCTCACATTTATAGCAATAGATTCATTTTTTTTTTTTTTTTTTTTTAATATCATTAATAAAACTACTTCCACCATTTTGAATGATTTATTTTTGTTTATCTTGGAAATTATAAACTTTAGATGATATTGATTGTGACAATCTAGATTACAATCTAAGAATCAGAATTGAGAAAAGCTCTTCCTTGCCTGCTGTCCTATCTCATTCATTAGCCCGACTCCTATTATTCGCCCTTCGTTCTTTTTTAATTTCCATCCTTACTACCACTTGTTTTAATAAATTATTTAACCTATATGATGTTTTGATCTATTAAAATTTGCATATAACTTAAAAAAAAACTTCTTCACAATTATCTTTCTTACATGTATGTTTTATTTTCTCTGCAGCACAAGAGTCTCTCACATTAGTTTTTGTGGAGACCAAAAAAGGGGCTGATTCTTTGGAGGAATTCTTGCACCATGAAGGCTACCCTGTCACATCCATTCACGGAGACAGGAGCCAGCGTGAGCGAGAGGATGCCCTTAAACGATTTCGAGGCGGACAAACGCCTATACTTGTTGCCACTGCGGTGAGAATAAATATGTTGAATAATGTATCATATATCAGGGGGAGTTTTATGTATATATCCGCGGGCCACTCGCACATCACCGCTGTGAACTGTGAGATCTTTTGAGGGTATCGGGGTACATTGCTGGTTAAACACAGAATAAAATACACACTGATAACTCAAGGCTTTGATTATTTGAGACACTCCACAAAAACATAGACTGAATTAACTACACCTAAACAATTCACTGAATTAAGTAATAAAAGTAATAGGCTGTAAATTAACAAAACAAATTAAAATACATAAAATACCTTATTTATCTGGATATAAGACTAGGTTTTTCCCCAAATTGTAGCTTTAAAATCTAGGGGTTGTCTTAAAATCGCAGACTAAAGATTGGTTACGTCCACATCAAAAGGTAACATTTTAAATCTTTATTTAATATAAATACAATAGTGCATGGCTATCTCTTTTTTTACAGATTTTATCCATTTTTGAGGATTTTAAAGGTATATTACAGATCACAGGACGTTTGGTTATTTTCACGGATTATTAAGTTACTTTTTAGGTTATTGTTAAAAATTACTACCTAGCTGTGGCCCGATACGATATTCGATTCATCGATACCCATAGTATTGACTGGTATTGCAATGATCGATACTATACGCTAAAAATCTTCACAATTTTTAATAATTTTTTAAAATGTTTAAAACTTTTTAGATGTTGGTTAGGGCTTAAGTCATTGTAATATGTATGTCTTCAAATGATATTGACTTGTGATTGTATTACCAAACTTTTTCATAAACTTAAATTTTGATGCCTATACGGTTGTTATATTGCATCATATATATCCATGTTTATTTATTCTAGATTGACATAGTTATCAACTTTACCTAAAATTGAATTCTTCTACTAATAACTAAATAACTAGTTAAACATTCAAATATAATATTTTTTAAATTGAAAAATGACACCTAGACATGGGAATCAAACCCGGGACCTTTGGCTCAGTACGCCAATGTTCTAACCACTGAGCTATCCAGGAATCGTCCCGTGTCCAGGGTCATTCTTCACTCATATTTTAAGGTAGTCTATGATGGACGGGTTCGATTCCCATGTCCACATGTCATTTTTTAATTTTCAAAATATGATATCTAGATGGAGAATTCCTCACTAAAAAGCATAAATAATAGCTTCTGCTATTTGATCCAAATATCAATTTCTTATAATGTTCGGTTACGGTACAATTTACACTCAATGTCCAAGACACTCATGGCACCCAGTCACTGGTCCCTGCGCACAACACACCATACCGACATGCGTCACACCAACACTAAACTATGTGATCCACTCCCTGACTTTCTGTCTGAGAACCAAGAATTAAAATTCTACCTTTGACAATTATGATGCTTCGTCAATATTAATATTGACTTCTAAAATGCTCAATTTATTGTTGAACAATTAAACTAACAAAAAAATATTCAAACTTCCATTAGGCTTTGAGAATATTTCATATAGTCTATTCTAATTTTCTTTGAATCGTAAAAGTGGACTTTACACACCCCATATTTGATACAATATTAAAAAAAGTACATAGAAGAATTTAAGTTAAAAGGCTTGAAAACATATTCTTTGTTATTTTAGGTGGCTGCGCGAGGTTTGGACATCCCTCATGTGAAACATGTCATTAACTTTGACCTTCCCTCAGATGTTGAAGAATATGTACACCGCATCGGTCGTACCGGCCGTATGGGCAATCTCGGTAATATATATTTTCTTAGAACTACTTGCATATTTGTGTTTTGGAGATGTTTTATCATTCACAATTGATAATTCTTTCCATGTAACTTATATTTACAGAACAATTTAATTTGTATTTATTTCGATTTTATTTATGTGCCCTCTTATTCTTTACCAATTTCTCTTTCCTCTCATTTGGTTTTGGCATACTCTTATAATAAATATCGTTGCATTTTTTTACTCCTTTCTAAAAAGTTCCAATTAATTGATACCAAAATCAAGGACTGCTTTTTTTTTAAAGTTGGAACCATTACCACTTTGTCTTTCTATATAGTCCTAACTTTGTAATGACTGCTGTTCACTTTCTAGTTTTTATCCACTTATTAATTATTATTAGTCATACATTCCTTTATAAACATGGTGCCCCCTCAGATATATGATGCTTGAATTAAGACATTTGAAGTCTTAACTAACACATGTGGACACATTAAAAGCTGATGTCTGGGTATTTTTCTTTTTTTATTTACATTCAGGTTAACTTTTATCATATTTGCCTAAATACTTTCAACAAATTTCTTCAGATAACATAAAAATTAGAATCCCCTTGAAAATCTTATAATTAGTGGGTTTTTTTTAAAACTCAATTGATTTTCAGATATGAATTTTGACAAGTACTTAAAATAACACATTATTTATTGCTTGCATTATTGCCTAGCTACTAAGTCTTGTCTCTGTGAATCATTCAAGTTTTTGTATAGCAAAGGGATATTTTACATCACTAGAATTTGTTTATTTAATTTTACTGAGGCGTATGTAATTTAACTACTTCCAAAGGCTTTACCAGTGTTTGGCTACTTTCAATCGAAGAGGGGTTTGCATTTATTCATAAATTTGAACTATTTTGAATATGAACTGCCATACTATTCAAATTTAAAAAATGACTTTGTAAAAACTATTTTTCATACCCAAAATAATTGTTGGAAATAAAAGGATACTGGTAATGAATGATGTTGAAAATCTTATAGAAATTACAGTCCGCCACCTTAGCTCAGTCGGTAGTCTGTCTGTCTTACTCAAAAAATAAATTATCAAAATGATTTTACAAATGGCTACTAGTGAAACCCGGTCTTAAAAAATCTTGGGCTGTGCCATATTATTTGTAAAGAATTTAAACAAAACCTTTCTAAAAATGTAAAGGGCCCATACATAATATGTAGTGGACTGTGTGACTGAGATCTACAGCCCTTGTTCACATTTACGATGCATGTGGTAGGCCTTGCGACATCCTTCTTCAATGACAAGAACCGAAATCTAGTACGTGACCTGGTGGAACTTCTGGTGGAAACCAAGCAGGAACTCCCGCCATGGCTTGACTCAATGGCCGCAGACCAAAGGATGCCTCAGAACAATCGCCGTGGGGGTGGAGCCAACAAAAGGTATCGTTTCTATATTTACATACTAGGGATCTGCGAGTACTAGTATTTCGAGCTTGTCACTTAAGCTCGAGATCGAAAGTTTTGTAGGCTCGTCATTTTTGAGCTTCCACATGATGTACTTAATAATTAAATTTTAAAATTCAATAGTAAGGATAGACTATTTAATTGAGATAATATCAGCATTTCCACATTTAAATAATTGACTTACTTAACAACTTGTTAAATATTGATTTCAATTTTCACATTAATAACGTAATAGAACTTTAAAACCACTTTCGCCTGGTAAATTTATTCAATATTTTTGTCCATTTTGAATTATACTTGATTGAAGTTGTTTACTTGTTTTGCCATGACAAAGCAATGAAAATAAAAATAGCTAAGAAGATTACTAAATAAATGAATGATTCTTTTTACTATTTTTACCTGGTCCCTTTCTAAAATAATAATTTATGTTAAATTTAAAATGTAATATCAAGAATATAGTATTATATTAAATGTTTTCAAACCTAAGATATTTAAAACTCGTATTAAATAATACGTTTAGCTACAAAACTAGTTCTAGTTTTGTTACAGAAATATGTTAGCTAACCTGTTTAAAATTAATGTTGATCTTATTTAATGCAATAAATATTTGACCAAACTTAACACATTTAAATTAAAAAAGCATTTAGTATTTCATATTGTTTGTTATGAATATTATTTTAGTGGATGACATGCAGTGGACCTAATTTCACAAGACCTAAAGTTTAGGAGCTATGACTTTAGGTCTTATAAAATTAGGTCCAGTGAAGTTAGGTCTTATGAAATTAGGTCTTATAAAATTAGGTCTTGTGCCTTTAGGTCCACTGCCTGTTTGAACAGTTAAAGATATTTTAAAGTAATCGATGAAAAATGAATTTTAGGTCCAGTGCTTTTAGGTCTAGTAAAGTTAGGAGTTATAAAATTAGGTGCTATGAAGTTAGGTCTTATAAAATTAGGTCTTATAAATTTAGGTCTTATGGGGTTTAGTTCTTGTAGCATTTAGGTCTTGTGCCTTTAGGTCTTGTGCCGTTAGGTCTTATAAGGTAATAAATTATAACTTCCATATCATCAAAAATATTCAGGCCCATCGTGACCATCAAATAAACAACATTAAAAAACATAAAAATAATCCATCACCTCCTAGATTTTAGAACCAACTACCTTGCCTTGAGGGCTATATAACCTTGGGTTGAGGGTGCAAATCGGGACCTGCATAGGCTGAGTACAAGGAAGGGGGTGGGGTAGGGATCCATTGTGATTTTCCACATCACACTATAAGGTTAAATATACCTTTAATTATATTTTAATAAGATTCTATTTCTATTTTTAATCCCATGCCGCCATCTCTAAATTGTCGTGCGGGTTAGAGAATAGAGGTTATGGAGCCAGGGGTTGGAGGAAAGGTGGTGGAAAGCCTGTCGATACCGGCTCTGGTTGGGAGAGAGGGGGTCAGGATGAGAAGTTATTGATATGGGCTCGAGTTTCTAGGAGTAACAGGGCGCCAGGTATTTACAGCTATGGGTTCGAGTTGTTGGGAGTGCCGCGGGTGTCGTGTTCGTGGGGCGTCCAGACGTTGAGGGTAAATTACCGTTATGAGGTCCGGGTTTTGGGGGCGTCGGGACGTCATTTTGGAGGAGGTTTCAGAGCGTCAAGGGTAACTACCATTGTGGGCTCTTGGGCTCAGAGGACAATACCTGTCAAAAATAATGTTAATAGTATCAAAAAGGGAATTTTGCAGCAAAAATGGGTGTGTCAGGGAGAGAAAGGTAAGTCAAAGGGAAGAAATGTCATAACCTTACGAGGAAACGTGGGTAATTTACCGTTATGGGGTTAGGTTGTTGAGGATGTGGTGTAGTGGAGGTATTCAGAATATGTCAAGTGCATCAGCATTCACCTGGAGAAAGAATGTAAATTCGTTGCTGGGCTTACGGAATTTGTCATCATGAGGTCGCGTTGATGGGCTTTAGGGTTCTGTATCCCCCTCTACTTATAAGTTATAGGGGTGGCGAGCTTTAATTTTGGTGGTGGCCATCTAGAATTTCCACATCACGTTATAAGGTATAGGGCGGTCCTTTTGGATTTTCATATAAAGTTGTAAGGATTTTTAGCGACCATCTTGGATTTCCACATAACGTTTTAAGGTATTTTGGTGGCTATTTTGAATTGTTCAAAGCGATTAATTAAAGTAGTTAATTAATCAATGCAATTAATAAGGGACGAAGAGGTGGGGTGGGGACGTCGCAACGCCAGGGGAGGGGGCGGCGTCGATGTCCACAATTTTAATAAAAAAATTCCCCCCAGAAGTATCTGAAACTCCCTATTTAAGTATCAGGAAGTAATTCAAGCGGAAGTATACCAGCATATTCCTAGAAAAAGGATAAAAAAATCCTTTCCAGTAAAGTGGGTGATTCCAGCCGGGACTCGAATCCAAATCTTCTTCACCGGTAAGCCAGATGATACTGACTCCTTAGCAAGTTTTCCTCCTCCTCCTTCCCCATCCCTCCGAAAAGTTTCAGTCTCGATATGGTTTTACAGTGTCAGAGGTTGAGGAGATATTCCTGGCTATAGGCGGTATACAAGAACGAAAATGAGTAAGTGAGAAGTGTGGGTTAGTACTCATTACCAAGAAAAGGCTTAGATAGGACAAATTAAACAGAAGTGCAGTCCCGAGCAAAATTTTCCTTACTCAGTCTTTACTTTAGCCGCGTATACACGAGGCCATTTGTCAGGCAAATTCGAAAATTGACGCGTCTAACCTGCTATCAACTGGCCTCGTGTAAGCGTGGCTTCACACTATTCATTTCTCGGAAGTGAGGTTTTCACTTTATCCCTAGTCCATAAGTCATTTCTTGGAGTTGAGTGTTTACTTTTTAAAACCCAGCTCGTTCTGGCATATGACCTATGTGTACTGAGGTGTATTTTCCTTTATGGTTTCCCACTCCACATCAATGCAAATACAGTGATAATTACTCTACATTAATAACATTATACCTTCTTCATTTCTACCTTAATGATTCAAAAGTGTCAATATTTTGGCTGGGTAATATAATGCAGCATTATTTTTTTATATAAATAGGTTTATTACCCACATTGTCATTGATATATTACGACCTTATCAATAATGCAGTTAGTGCTTAGAAAAACTGTATGCTTTATATTCGTCAAGATGAACTGAATATTCTCGAACAAAGCTAAGTTGTATCTCCTTTATAAAATTGTAAAGAAAGACATGTAAAACAAAATTAAGATGGCTAATAATAGTAATCATAATAATAATAATCCATGGCATATTTCTCTCTAACACACCCCTTGCAACGCACCAAATCGTGACACCAAGTTTGTCGTCTGCTTGCTAGCTAAAGGACAAATTTAACGGTTTCTTTTAATGTTCTTGAGCAAAACGTGTCTCTCGTGAATAAAAGTTTGTTTATACCCTACTTGACTCAAGACACATTTACATTAGAGGATAGACAATTATTCAATTTTAAATGTAACATTGTACAAATAAGAATAAAATCTTTGATATATTAAAATAAGTAGCTAAAGCCAATGTGGTTTACATTCTGCCAAGATTACAGTATGTTTAAAATTGGTTATTAGCTAATATATTGGTTTCAGAAACAATATTATGTTTAGAGTTCGATATCTAAAATGAAAAAAGGTAGCTTATAATATTATTAAGTTGGCTCTTAGCGTGTATTGCCTTTTGCTTTCAAAAGCCATATTATATTTAATGTTAGACAACTATAATGAAATATTTGCTATAAACCAGGCTAATTTTGTTCGAACGACAAAATTTTGTGTAGAAGTCTTACGTTCAAACGATCATTTAGCGTATAGGCGTGTAGGAAATATTACTATTTTAGCCTAAATCAACTTATTTAAAGAAACAAGTCATGAGTGTTGAAATTAGTTACCCTTCAAACCTTTTACTAACCCATTTATTTCGTTTAACTAATCATACATTGATATATCTCCTAAATTCAATAAAATTAGCGAATTATGTTTAAATGCCACATTGCCTTGCATGTGTATAAGAGAGAAAGAGATACCCGAATGTTTCCTTCTTTCTTACACAATGTTGTACAAATGACAGCTCAAAAATTTTAGCCTCAGATGTCCATCCAGTTATAATATAGAGATCAATGGGCTCCAGCTATGCTTATAAGGTATAGGAGTGGCCATCTTTGATTTTGGTGGCGGCCAGCTCTGATTTCCACATAACGTTGTAAGGTATTTTGGAGGCCATTTTGAATTTTCCTGAGTGATTAATTAGGGTAATTAATATATTAGGCCCTAATGCTAACATACTTTGGCTTTCAATAAAATAAACTCACATTTTATAAATAGTATTTATATAGGCTACCTATTTATGTGATTGTTGCAGCTCTAAAGACTTTCGACTTTCATCGGTTAAAATATAATAGTATATAATATGTGTTTTAATAAGAATTACTCATTAATTGACTCAACAAATAAGTGAAGTTTTCTAATGCCATATGCCATTAGATTAAGCTGATAAAATACAAGCATCCAATAATGATATTTGGTTTGTTCCCTCAATAACTGCACTTTAGTCCACATCGGTGATCGAATGATTCAGAGAATAGACTGAATTTTTGATGATGGCGAGACCCGGTTCAAATTCCAGTCAAGTGAGGGTGAGTTTTAATAAATGGTTTCTGAGTTTTCCTCCACGCAAATGAGAGTACATATCCTCTAAATTGTACAGTTCTCTTTCTTACACCATTGTGAAAAAATGTGGATAGCCTGAGCGTGCTAGTAAATACATGATACGGGTGACAAAATTTTGGGCCACGATTATTGCACAGTTAAATTTTATTTTAGTTAATAATAATTATGTCTCCACAATACATTTTTAATATCTTTTTATTTTAAATACGGTGAAATACGTGAATAGAGAATGAGTAAACAAATAAGTGGAAAAACACTTCTAGCATACCTGTAAAGGATAAACAAATACTTCCTAAATAAAAGCTGTCCACGTCAGTCGAGATTATTAAAATTGAGGCAATCCTGCCTGCCAGAGATTTTCATCTTACTTCTCGTTCGAACTATCCGCATTTAATTTCACTATTTTAAAGTGACCGAGGAAGGAATAATTTAGGGGAAATGTTCCTACATTTGCTTGAAAAGAGAGTGAGGAATCCTCTAGAAAAATACCTCGGTACGCTCGGCCAAGATTCTAATCCCAACTTCCTTGTCAGTGGAAAACTAGATTAGATGAGCTTGACATTATTCCACATTCCAAGCGTTTTGGCCGTGTTTATTAAAACCACTTTATCGATAATGGTATGTTTTATATGACGAGAGAAATACACCCAGCAGGATTTAAACTACGACCTCCCATTCCTCAGAAAATTAGACAAGACAAAACTGACGCCTTTGTCTGTGTTCCTATCATTGAGTTAAAAAGAATGTTGTTTTAGGACTTATGCCGGCATGCCATATAAATTTAGGTCTTATGAATTTAGGTCTTGTGAGGTTAGGTCTTGTGCTTGTTGGCTTGTGAGATTAGGTCTTGTGGGTTAGGTCTTATAAAATTAGGTCCAGTGAAGTTAGGTCTTGTGAAATTAGGTCTTATAAAATTAGGTCTTGTGCCTTTAGGTCCACTGCCTGTTTGAACAGTTAAAGATATTTTAAAGTAATCGATGAAAAATGAATTTTAGGTCCAGTGCTTTTAGGTCTAGTAAAATTAGGAGTTATAAAATTAGGTGCTATGAAGTTAGGTCTTATAAAATTAGGTCTTATAAAGTTAGGTGTTATGAAGTTAAGAAAATTAGTTTAGGAGTTGTGACTTTAGGTCTTATAATTTTAGGTCCACTGCCGCATGTCCATTTTAGTTATATTATTTTTAATTTTAAAGTATCAGCATCAACTTTTTTACAAGCATTAAATATTGAATTGAAATAAATTTCTCAGTAAAATAATGTTTAACGAGAGCCTGCACCATGCGCAACTGCGCATAGAGGAATGGAAATGGAACAGAAGACATGATCATGCACGATTACACTAAGGATTAATAAATGAAATACAATAATGTAAAGTGATAGTTAAAGAAGCCAACTTGTAAGGATAGTTAGGTTAGGCCTAGATATAAACAAACACACTTCTTTATTTTCTTTCTACACTTTTACACTTCCCACTTCTTCAAACTTCCACAGTTGCACATTGTTTTGAATTTTAAGAAATATTTATTTTTCATATGAAGAGACATTAATGAGAAAGTAATATTCCCGAAAATTCAAACTAATGTGTAACTGTGGAAGTTTGAAGAAGTGGGAAGTGTAAAAGTGTAGAAAGAAAATAAAGAAGTGTGTTTGTTTATATCTAGGCCTAACCTAACTATCCTTACAAGTTGGCTTCTTTAACTATCACTTACTTTACAACACTGTACAGTGTTTCAACACTGACTTGTTATACATTTACAAGCCATCATGCAATTATTCATTTTATTAACTTTTTCTATAGTTGCTAGTGTAATTTTAATGTCCTTAAAGACATAAGTGTTGAATCTATTTTAATTATTTTTTTTGTTAGATTTTTATTTGAGTGCTGTTCTAATTTTAAAATTGAGTTTTATAAGTGTTATTTCTAATTTAAAAATCGATATTTTCAATGTTTAATTTTTTTTTATTATATTTTTTTCAAAGTTATTTACTATTTATAAAAATGAGTGTCATTCATCTTTTAAGATTATGTGTTTTAATATACTTTCTAACATTTTAAAATTATGAATATACAATATTCAAACTCGAGAGTTTTTGAAATACTCGACTCGAGTTCAACTCGAATGAAAAAACCCAAGCTTGCAGACCCCTATTACATGCCACTAATATTGTTCTCATTGTCGAGTGACCTGGAAAACAGGATAAGTCAGGGAATGTTATCAGATTTCTGGAATGTTCACATATTCACTTTAAAAAATATGAAAATATTGTAAATAAACAGTAGTCAAAATACCACTTTTCTTCCAGCGAATACGCACTGTTAATCTCTTCAAACACAGATGTGTCTAAGAATTAATAGCCAGAGCTATTATTTATGCTTAATAGTGGGAATTACTCCATCTAGATATCATATTCTGAAAATCTCAGGTTCGATTCCCGTGTCTAGGTGTCATTTTTCAATTTTAAGAATAGAGTTTAATCCGGCACTCGGCATGTTTAAGATTGATTAAAGCAAAGTCCAGTGATAAATTCGGGATTTTGAATTAATTCACTACGCACTACCAAAATACACGACTGACACGAAAACACAACTAAAGTTTATATACAATCTGACAAAGTAAGCAACAGAGTGGTGGGAAATGTAATGTTCCAATATGGCATTGGCGTGCATTCAAGACAGGAAAGCGTTGTTTAAACAATGGCTGCCATTAACATAAAATACAAAGCAAAATTATTTACGCAAAAATCCACAAGTAAATTGTGACAAAGTACATTCACTCGAGAGAGAAGTACCAAAAACTCTTGATTTCACACGATAAGAGCAGATATAGGCCTATAAACAGTGTACTGGTGATCATGACAAATAATAATTACGCTGCGGCCATCCTAGGCCTATGACTGGCGAATAAACAACACGAGTAGATTCCCAATTATTTATCAATTAGGACATATAGCGAAAATGTTCACAAAACAACACGAGAAAATAAAACGACGCGAAGAAGGTTCAAAATCCGTCACGGATGGACCAGGTGTTTGGTAGGAAGTGGACTGTATAGTTTTGCATCACATAACCACGGAATGTTTTGTTATATGACACACGAAGATAAGAATATTGGGCGAACTCCAAAATGAGACACCTGCCCGCGACCAAAAATTCGTACCCTAAAAGATAAACCGTTAAAAAAGCCACAACAGACGCCAAACCAAGTTTCTTGGTGCCAAAACAACACAGTAAAAATAGTTCAAAATAAAACAAAATAAAAATAATATACAAGCCCCAAACATAATCAGTACATAAGCGTGTGGGTGACCCGAATGGGTAGTAAGTTGCTATGCTAAAAAAATGGTAATTTATAGAATTATATTAAATGTATGTAAATAACACTCGAGGCAATTTTTTTTGTGGGAAAAAAAAAGATTATAGTCTTGTGACACCAATTCCTCAATAAATTAGACAATTTTTTTTTTACTACAGGCTAGCATGTCTAAATAAAACTGTTTATATATCAGTGGCAGGTTCAGTGGCGGCTTTGGTGCTCGAGACTACCGCCAGCAAGGTGGTGGTCGCGGTGGCCCTCCTGGAGGTGGTGGTGGCCGTTCCGGAGGATATGGAGGGGGAGGTGGTGGCGGAGGAGGGGGATACAGCAGTGGTGGACACTCAGGTAATTACCTATTGTCTTATCTGTTTGCTTTCTGAATACATGGGCCGAGTCTCATGTCCGGTTGAACCTTTTCAATTTCGTAGTTTTTTTTATCTTTGGCAAGTTAACAAGCTTAGTTTGAGCACCGTTGTTAAAACTACAGGGGTGTGAAGCTTCGAAGATTTGACTTTGCTCTGAAAAAAAAATATCAGTATCAGCTGTGCTTCGACAATTAGGAAGCATCGCTATTAAAAGTATTTACATCCATTAAGCTCCATTTATGTTCAAGTATAGAGATAATTGAATTGCATGTTGTGATAATAATTTGATTTAATAGATGAGAATGAAATTAGAGATGGACCTTCAAATTTTTCAATTCTCTTGAATTTATCTAAGATTTTTAGATTCAATCCTCTTTAAAAAAATATTTTTCATATGGTTAAAAATTTGCTAAAGCTCAGAACAGGAATAATTGAACATAACTGGAGTATTTTAGCTATCAAGATTTTTATTGGCAATGCGTCTTAGTAATGTTCGAAGCCAAAATTATATTTGAAACCAAGTAAGTCCATATTTTTACCATTTTTATATAGAAAATTAACAAACATTAGAGCCAAATTAAATACTGATTATGTTAAATTTAATTTTCTACATATAGTAATCTCAACAGTTTTTGAATATCACCTATGGGCATTGTGTAATTTGCACATAAATATTAAAATGAAGAAAGGGCCTTGGCCAAATGACAAATTATTATTCAAGAAATCATCAACTGTTTCCAGCCTGTGGCTAGTTCAATAAAATTAAAATGCCTCCATCTAATAAAGAACTTTTAAGTTTTAAATATGTTGAAAACTAAAAGTAGAGTCAATCTCTTTAAAGTTTTGCTAGTCCAGTAGGCAGCAGTTGGTGCGAGCCAGGCGTGTAGAACAATAATAATCTGGTTGCTCAGAGCCAAAAATACCCCTACACTTGTTTTATTAGGGGGGAGGGGAATAGTAAGCAAGCACCATATTGAATAAAACCACAATAATTTGAAAATGTTTTTAATTGAATCCTTAAACTTTGTCTTTAATTCAGGTTCTAAAATGCCCAATCCTAGACGTAAATACTTGAGCGGAAATTAACCGTGTAACATGTTTGTTTTCCCAGGGGGTGGATATTATGGCAGCAGTGGGGGTGGTGGTGGCTATGGTGGCTCTTACAACAGTGGGGGCGGAGGCGGCACAGACTGGTGGGGCAGCAGTTAGACCAACTCCCCAACCCGGCCCTGCAACTCTTGGCTAGTTGGCCCTTCTTCTTCACAGCACACGACTGTTTGTTGGTAGACACACACAACTTTTTTTTTCTGTCTGGGCTTATAAAAAACTTTGCTGATATTTCATTTGTATGAAAAGAGTATCTTTTTATTTAATATAAAAGTGTTATGATAAGATTATCTAATTTGCAATTGGTGATGTACACAGTTTAACTTTTAAATTTTAATATGTGTGTTTGTGTGCAATCTTTATTAATTAATCTTTGCATTTATTTCTTGTTAGGTATCAACACTGAAATTATAGCTATAAAATCAGTATGTTTAGAAAGAAATTAATTTTGATGCTAGTTAGTTTTAGATTATAAAGGAGTGAATTTTAAAATGTACAAGTTTTTGAAAACTTTTCTATTTATCTTTACTATTTTATTTGGCCATTACATTGGAGAAACTTATAGTGTAATGCCGTTGTTAAGACTTGTCTATTTACTTTAGCAATGGGGTGTACATCATTAGTTGCATCTGGATGATGATGTAATATGTACTTTTAGGAGCAAATATCTTCAGCCAATTAATTAACTGATTCAAATGTTGTCACATGTGTTTTCAAATCGTCGAGTTTCAATGTTGTTTAAAGTCACAACATATGAAAGACATTATATCTTGTGATGCTAGAGTGCTTTGAGTGTAATTTCATTGATTGCCAAGTTTCATACTAAACTAACCTTAAATATTTTTCCTTCCCCCGTTCATCTTTCTGTTGGTTTTCTGGGGGGATGAAATATGTCTAGTTTTAGATGAGAATAAAAATTAGGATTATAGCAAGTTGATTTAACTATAACTGAGGGGTGATAGGTGCTAATCATGTCAATTTTTGTTTTGAGGAAAATAAGATTAAAAAAACATTATATTCTTGAGAATTATTTGAATCATTTGGAAAACTAACATATACTAGGGATGTGCAAAACTTTGACTTGGCTCCAAAACGAATATCAGCTTTGACTTTGCTTTTTAAAAAAATCCAGGCTTTGACATTTGCAAAATAAAAATATTGACTGCTATATCAACATTGTGAGCTGTAATATATATATTAAAAATTAATATTCATACGGAAAAAATCCAAAGTAATTTAATTGTAATTTTGGACAATAGCTTGATTTATTAGCATTAAAACCAAATATTAAAAACCATTGCACAATAAACTATTTTCCCAGGTAATATTATTTCCTAAAGTTATATCGATATTAAATACCCACAAAATAAGTTTTCTTCGCTTTGTCTTGGAGGATATTGATTCTATCTGGATTGAATAGATGTAATTTTTTTTAAACTTAAATATGTCTTAGATATTTAATAGAAAAGAAAATGTTTTAACTGGTTTTTACATACTTAGAAAGACTAAGATATAGCAATAAATTGTTCTATTATAACAATATACTTTGATAGTAACTGAAAAATTAACTATAATCAAATTGAATACTCCTAAGTACATTTTTAATAAATAGTACTGTGCACTGCACAGACTTTCTCTTTAATCGTAAAATAGACACATTTACTAAAAACTTGTAATATTTGCTAAACGAAATAATAAGCATTTTTGCAGAAACACTCGAGCATTGAGCATAAATTAAATAATATACACTGTTACAGAAACTTTGAAAAAAGAACATTTCTGTCCAACAAAGTGCCTAACTATCAATTTAATATTTTCAAAGAGCTCCACGAAAAATACACATTTTCTTATAGTTCAGAAATTGTTAGTTTTATATAAAATATATTTCAAAGAAAATAGTTTTATTTTTAATAGTATTACATCTTTACAATGATAAGCTATTTCATATCTCATATATTTGAAGAGATACGAACAAAATTGGAAAAATCACACTTAAGTAAAGTACCCTTAAAGTTATTTTCATGGGAAAATGAGAACCGCTCTGGTTTGTAGTGTTAATTAATGCCTGGATATAAAATTTAATCAAAATTGTTAAAATGGATATTGAGAAAATAATATTTTTTCTCTTTTTGACCTTCAGTAAACTACACTTATTTGAAGACTAACTAATTCCAAAAACTCCTGCGGTCCTATGAAAACCCTAGTTCAGGGGTCTCCAACATTTTTATGTCTAGGGGCAAAGTTTCTCTTGTTGGCTCGCGGGCCGCAATACTGTATGGACAATCTTCATATTGGATACATATTAAAATATTTGTATTGGCTCATTCTTATACACTTATATTCACACTAGGGAATAGGTTTTCTTGTGACGTATGTTTTCCTTTTTATTTACATACATTACTGTTTCCAGCCTGTGGCATGGGTCCATATATTTTCCACTACCGGCTTGCTAGGCCTGTCGTAGCTTCATATGCCTTAAAATCTAACTTAAGACTAGGACAAGCACAAGATCCAGTCCCTGGCCAATAATTTATCACTTTGAAAGTCAAATTCTACCAAAACTTAGTGGTTTTTTTTATGATCACAATACTTCTCTTTCTGAGGGGTTAAGAGAAAGCAATCATGAAAACTGATTTAAATGTGCTTATTTAACTATTACTTTTAATGTACACTTCCTCATTAAATACCTATCCATTTGCATTGCAGTTGTTGACTTGGTGTTGGACTCTTAGAGAAGGAAGCTAGAGGATTAGTTAGTTTTAAGATTTACTTGATGCCATATTTTTTGTTATTCGTGTTCTACAATCCCTTTAGATGTCTTTCGTTATCTTCTTTGTCTCTACCTCATTCTTTTCCATTACCCAACCACATCTCATTAAGTATAAAGCAAAGAATAAAAATGACTCATAACACTAACATAATTAAAAATAATATGAGCTTAGTACCTTAATATTAACATAACAAAAGAAAAAACCCTTTGTATAAAATCTTTCAAAACTGACACAATTAGCTGAAGACATTGTTTTAAGCATTGGCACTTTGTTCAACAGATTAATTTTGTCTTGGCTTTCTTTCTTCATTATTTATTATTTAGCCACTCGAAAATGTCTTAGACTCCTCTTAATTGTTTATTTAATTTCCATTTTTTATTTCTGTATTGCTCTTTCTTAATGCTGAAAGAAGTTTGATGCGTTTCTCATGGAACTGTAGCTTGACTGACGGAAGACACATGTGACAACAGTGTTTGTTGGGGCTGCTATTGCTCCATATTTTAAGAGGAGGAAGGGATCCAAGTGTAGCAGTGTGCAGCAGTGCCCCTGCCTGCCATGACACTTTATTTGAAGCGCTGGAGTGTGAAAAGTTTGGGGTACACTCGCAGAGCGTGGACCAAGTGGAAAATAAGTTTCCCTAAGGCGAAGAGTTTTTTTAAGTTAATTTGTATCGTGTCAATTTTTTTAATTATTTTTTAAATATATTTTTTCAAACTTGGACAAGTCAGGGGAGTTATGATAATACTCTCTTTTTCTACTTATATAAATATATATATAGCTACATCAGCGCAATATATGCGTGAGGAAGAAAGGGTGTCAAAACATCGAACAATGACAAACGAATCTCTCTTTCTCTTGAGTTTTTCTTAATTAGACCAAGAAAATGTTAGGTAAAGACTTATTGCAAGAATGTGTACAAAATAAAATATAAAAAAAACTTACGGGTTTTTTTTCCAAGTAATCATTACGCTTTTTCATCGCTGACAGGATAATAAAAAAATTGTGAGTACTGGTGTAGCGAAGTTTTTCAACTGAGAATTTACGAGCAGGTAAACGAGAACTTAGATATTGAAGTTAAATAGTTTGATAAAAATAATATACTCTGTTGGAGGGTGGTGTTGAGTTGCTCCAAGTATTATCATTAATATGAATGAATGTTTGTTGCGTGTATGTTGTGAATGAACAGATCTGTGAGGTAACTTGTAAGTATGACTAAGGCTAAGAGGGTGGCCAAGGCTGTGAAAAGTATCAGTTAAAGGACACTTGTTTGCCGAATACTGTCATTGAAAGTAAGGACTGATATGTTCCTTGCCTGCTCATGTTTGCAGCCCTAGTTTATAGAGTTTTGGCCATCCTTATTTGGTTTGGGTGAAGATCTTCCAGAACTTGTATGTGGGTTTTTTTACTATGAGGTGAGCAAAGGACTAATTGAAGAGTAACTAATAACTCTTGGAATGATTGGGTCGAATTCAGATAATCTCATCGTCTATCTTAACATCTTTTTTTTTATTTATTTAATTATTTATTTATTATGAAATATGAACATTGCATTGCTGATTAACCTCTTTATTTAAATATTACACTAGATATACTTGAAGTCTGTTTCCTTGACACACGCTGGTACCCCAAGCACGTACTTTCACGCAGGGCAAGTTTAAAAAGTTATTAATGATAAAAATGAAACAAATGTTTCAATAGAAAAACTGAAGCAAAGCCATAAAGTTGGGCAATCAGGGGGCTGTTGCATTTGAAGTTAAATCTTTAAATTGAATAATATTTGTGGTGTTCTAACTAAAAGAATAATTTTTTTTAAGTAATGGAGTCAGTAGATATTTGATTTCCCGCAAAAGGCAGGAAAGAGTTAATTGAGAACTGTAAAAACCATGTGTTTGGCTTGTGAATATATACATTGAAAATGGTATTTGAGTGATTACAATAGTTCGGACATTTTAGATACAGTAAGAAGAAAAATGTATTTAATTTTTGAATTTAAATGTTACTCTGTCATCTCATCAGATTTTGTGTTCTATTCACCAATATCAACCTTGATTCAAATTCGGATGAACTGTTTTTTTCTCTCCAAAGAACATTTTTCAAACAATTAATGAAATATTTATTTAGGCCTATGCCTAATTTTTTATTTTTCTCCTGTTTATTACTCTTTATCATCTGAAACTAAATCAATGTAAAACTAGAATTTTATCATGTGAATAGGCCTGTGCAAGATCCCGAAATTTTGGCGGGTAATTATTTCCCAGCTTTAAAAAAAAATACTACTAATTCAAGTTATAAAGGACACACTATCAATTTCACGTTGGTATTTAATGTTTATTAAAGATGTTATTAATTTAATAAATTTAAATAAACCTTATCTTCCAGTAAGTAGACCCATACCCTAAACGGTTCACTTTTTGTTTATATGAACAAGTGGATTATATTAGTAAAATTATGCACGAAATACTACTTTACCACACACATTTCATCAAAACACATCTATTACGTTCAGTTCATCAATTTGAATGGCATCAATTTTCTTTTTAATCATAGGTAAAGAAATTATAAAAATGAATATTTATTTATAAAGTTGAACAGCTTCTTTGGTCTCAGAGTTAGTAACTAAAGCGTAAGAGGTAACCAACCAGACACTGGCTCAGTTGACAGAGGTTTCGAGTATTCATGATAACAAGCATGTGGCCCACTCTTAATCATTCAGATTAGTTTCAATATGTTTATGTTTAGTTCAAAGTCCCACCATGAATGTTTTAAGATTTTAAATCTTAAAATCTACTTTAAAATACATATATATATATATATATATATATATATATTTTAAGATTAGATCTTTTTTTAATTCATAAAAAACTGGGTTGAAAGATAAAAAAATTGTAACAAAGAAAACCATTGCCCTTGTTAACCAAGCAATCCACTGTGTGGTTACGCCTGGTACTTCTGCTAACTTATAAAATATTTGAGTATACTACCTTTTTCTTTCCAAAAGTTGAAAAGATTAATATTTAGATTTAGATTTAGACATGTAACCAGAATTGAACAAGAATTTTTGTCCCTTTTCCTGACCCAATTCAAACATATTTTTGACATCTACCCATAAATTTGACTGATTTTAAACTATCAAATCTTATTCCTTACTGATTAAATTATCATCAGTTCCCAAATCCATCGTCAAATTATTTTTTAATTGAAATAATGCTATTCCTTTTATACGTTATTCATTTTACATGTTCCCATCTAAGTGTCCTATCATCCTTTACCAATTTTCTTTTTCGTCCTTTTGTGTTTTTTGATTTCTTCTTTTAGGAAGTTGCGTTGCGTGTTTCACACTCCTCCCTGATGAGTTATGATAGAATGAAACCTGGGTCGGGGGATTGGGTGGTAACAATCGATTTTCTCAAAGAGACAGCCCTTACCTCTTTGTCCGATGGCAACAATGTAAACTATGAACTTGGTTCTTCTTTTCATTGTAAAAGCCATATTGTGTTTGTCCCTTGTATATGTTTCTATACACCTTTCCTGTACATTCTTACAAATATATTTCACAAACTACTTCAAATAGCAAAAAGAGGTTTTCCTCAAATAGATAGATAAAATATAAGTGATTTTAAACTTAAGCATATATATAAATAGTAAATATTCATACTTAGGTACAATATAATTTCTATTACTCTACTTTTGAGTTCTTGGCGCCCTCTTATTTATGGCTATAAAATATATAAAATTCTCTAATATGTAATAAGGGCCCAAAATGTCTACGCACACTATGTTGGTGAATAGAGATTAATGAGATGTCAGAGTGAATTCTTAAAATATTTTGTGACCTGGTAATTAATTTGTTATCATGATTATGGAAACGCTCAAAAATAGTGCTTGGCCAAAAGAGTGGATATTTTAATTGTGATAAAATGGTTGCAGTTACAGTGACTTTATATAAAAAAGGTAGTTATTTAAGCCTATTGGTTTTGATGTATAAGTTTTTTAGTTAATAGATTGAACACAAATGTGAAATGTCTTAATTATTTTTAACTATAGATGTAATATTGGGAATTTTTTGGAATACAGTAATCACATATTTGGAAGATCTACTTCACTAGGGCTAAGTAAGGTCATTTTGGGAAATTTCGGGCGATGTCACAGGTACATATTTGATGATCACTAGTGAAAACATTTAATTTCTCAAAGCTGGTAATCTTATTGTGTCAATTGGGTATTTAAACCTGTTTTTTCTTCTTTTTGTAACCCAACACAGCCACTGCCAAAGAATGGTCAGATGTGTGCTAAGTAAAAAATGTGTGCGAGATTGTATGAATGTCATTAGTGCAATTGTGATTTTTCTTAAACGATGTTATAATTAAAAGTGGTGTGTATGTATGTTGATTTAAAACTATAGCATTCAATGTCAAATGTTGACATGTCTTATAGCAGCCGCATGCTTTGGGAAACTGCAAAGATAGGAAGTTTCCTATGTACCTGTGATAGTTCCATTTTTATTTAAATGTCATATTTGTTGTTTTAACTTATTACTAATGTATGCTAATTTACCTGTAGATGTGCCTCATGTGCTCGATACAAACTACATAACTATACCCACTTTTAAAATACAAGTTCCAACTTAAACATTTAAGTTTATTCTATTCACTATTATTTCATGAACAAGAACCAACCACCTTGTTTATTTCATAAACTTATTTTTAAACTTAGTTAAGACAGTTGGTCCTTTTCATTTGGTGTGGAAATGCAGATCCATGGGAACAAACGGTTATCTTCAAGAATTTTTATTGTTTTGCAATTCTTTTTTCGGAAACGGTTTGTTCAAGAATAGAAGCATATTGATTAAGTTATACTTTTAATATACACACCTCCATTATAATTTTAACAGTGATCAAATATCAATAATTTTGACATTTTTCAATAGAAAACTGCCGGCTGCATAACAAAAAAATGTTTAACCCTTAATAAACATTGATACATTATCTTAGAAGAGGTGTTGAAAATATTGATATAAAAATTACACTCGTTCTTGAGAAAATTGATGTTTCCAAATGTATGATTTTTCTGCAAAACCTGTCTGGTAGCTAGCACCATCTATGTTTTCCGTGATCCATATGTTCTTATTGGCGTGGAAGAATACTTTGGTCGGTTGTGAAGCCACACCACACCTTTCAACCTCCCGCCCACCATCCCACAAAATAGGTTTTAGACTTGCACTCGACAGGGCCAAGGGCCTTAAACTTTATTTGTGTTTATTTTCGTTTTACATTAAAATGTCAAAGAAATCAGTCTACTTTTGTTTAATGTATCGGCAAATATGCGTTAATTTAATAATATGAGAAAATATTTTTTATTTGTGACCAACCTTTAGCAAGTAACAAGACAATATTGCAAATAGAATTACAAGGTTTGGCATTTTCAATCTAACTTACAAAATACAACATGTTTTATTTGGAAGAAGATACATCGAAGATGGATAGAAACATTATTAAAGGGAACGAACATGTGTTTTTATCCACCTTTCCTATACATTCTTCCAACTTTAACAAAATGTACTTCATAAAGTGAAAGAGGTTTTTCCATAAAGAAACATACCATATTAAAAATTGTATGAATTATTGCTTAATGACTTGGAAATAGGAACACTTACAGAAAGCTCGAGAAAAGAGAAACATCTTTGTCCACCAAAGAACATAAGAATCAAATCCATTTTCAAAGACTTGAATTAAAAAGTAGTACATTATATTTGTTTATAGCTCAAAAATAATTGGTTTTATAAAAATATATTTCAAATTAAAGATATTTATCTTTAATATTACCACAACTTTACAATCATAAGTTATTTCATATCTCAAATTGTTGCGGAGAAATTATGAAAGTTGGAAAATTTCAAAGCTATTTTCATGAGATAGTGAGAATTCCCTTGTTTATGATAATAAACATTGTCTAGATATAACATATAATCAAAATTGCCAAAAGCGAATTTCGAGAAAATCTAATATATTTTTTTGATCCTCAGTAAACTACCTTCAAATTTATGGTTAGACATCTAATCTCAAAAAAACCCTCGAGGGGACCTTATGAAAACCCCAAATACCAAGTTATAGCCCAACTTGTAAAATCTTTTCGGCTCTAGCCGGAGGTACAAACAGACATACAGCAAAAACCACTTATTGGGTTTCAGGGGTTCATGAAATTTCCACATTTATCAAAATCTCGAGTTTGAGTATAATATTGTTATCGTCAAAAAATGCAAACAACTCTTATGTCATACTTGTTTTGGGCACATGAGACACTTAAAAATTTTCATTCTCTGGAAATGCAGGTAGACTCCTTCAATTTGACTCCTGGCACAAAACAGTTTCTTGCACTGAAGCAATTGAAGGAGTTTCATTGCACTCCTTAATATATGACCATTTGCTGATGAAACTAAATGCATTCAAAGCTGTGACTGCAAACCACAGATGAATAAGTTCACATTGTTTCATGTCTACAAAGAGATGGCAGCAATTATCAAGGAGCTACAGATTTCCTCTTCTCAACAATTATTGTGTTTTAAAAAAACATGGTTATATTATTATTTCTTGAATTATTTGTAGAGTTCTTATTAGTTCTCGAATAAAAAAATCCATTTGAAGAGGTATATTATTGTTTTATTTTATTTGTAATAAAGGGTTAGCCATTCATTGTGAGGAACTTACCAGAATGTTTTAACTGACTTGATGTGAATGTTTGTTAAAAAATAATTTTGTAAATATTAAGCCTATGAATGGACTTATTAAAAAAGTAACTCTTGTGAGGGAGATTTTTCAATGGAATCAGACCTACCCCTAAATACTAAAATATAAGTTTAGAAGGACACTTGAAATCCTTGAATCCAAAGGATATTTGAAATTGTTTTTAATTAGAGATTAATGTACTATTTCATAATTTGAACATAGAGCTAATTTTAAAGAGCTAATGTGGGAATGTTATCCACTTATGCTACTTATGTTTTCTGATGCTAAAATTCAGGATTCGCAGGTAAAGTGAAAATTCAAATTCGGTAAAAAATTGGTTTTATCCATCTTAAATCCAGGAGGCGGGATATAAGGTTGTTTGCGCCCCATGCACTTTTTTACACGGGCCTCCTGAACAAATATAAAAAGTTTGTAATAATAAAGTATTTTTTAGAGATTTCATCTTATAAAACAAAGAGGTTAGGCCAATACTCACTATTCACGATTAGCTATGCTTTGAGGCTTGCAAGAGACAGTGTATAAAAACATATACCC
This sequence comes from Timema podura, assembly GCA_033556935.1. NCBI lineage: Eukaryota > Metazoa > Arthropoda > Insecta > Phasmatodea > Timematidae > Timema > Timema podura. Next base: position 52,328,075 of record JAVRXN010000004.1, on the reverse strand, counting down.
AACCTTGAGGGTCTTGGTTACTAAATAAATTCAATTTTCCGATACGAACATTATTTTACATAATTATAGTTTCTATCAAAGTTAAATATCCTTTACACTGGTATTATTTCTGTTGTCAACATCACTTTTTATCAAATAATACAAAGCCTACAGCGATTAATAACATCCCTTTTTCTCAACTAATACAAAGCCTACAGTGATGAATAATGTATCAGTGGAAAGGATTTTTTTACCGACTTGAATACTAGGTATATGTTAAAACACATTGTTTAAAATTTAAGATACATAACGCAAACGCCCTGACTCACTCATCATTAATTCTCACACTTCCCACAAAGCTAGAAGGCTGAAATTTGGCACAGAAGTTCATTATAAGCCATTTAGGAAAAGTAAAGATGTTTTGTGATCAAGGGGGTGAAATCGGGGTAGCTACCCTAATCAACAATATTGCTTTATAAACTCTTTTTTAAGTATTTCGAGGGTGATACTTCAATAAGTTTGTTCTAATAATGCCTTTGAAAAAATATAGCAATTATTTTTAACACCGTTGATGCTTCTAAGGGATGGGAAAATTCCCCATGAGAAAAATAAATAGTCACCTCCTCGCGGTGTTTCACGGTGTTTCATTCCATTAAGATGCAAACAAAAATTTTTCATTTTCATCCAAAATTAAATAAAACAATATCCCGTGTGAAGAACGGGGTAGTAGTACTTAGTGCTCGAATCGATTCTTACCCGATATTATAATTACTCTGCCTGATTCAGCAACTAAACAACTAATCAATTTTAAATACATAGTGAAATAAACCCTTGTAGAATACAATATAAAATCAAATTGTATAATTGCCTTGATATTACATTGTCAACGTGGACTCCCGACAGTCAAGATATTCAACCTGTCGGTTATCCCGTTGACCGGCCGGTTCTGTTAAGACATGCTGCTCACTCCATGACTGGTGTAATATTAAGTATAGTCTTGAGGTCATTTCATGTCTAGGAAGGAAGGGGGTTTGGTATATTTGCCCTCGATGACATCATTAGCAGCCAATCAGAGCCCAGGTAAGTCCATTGCACTAGCCTAATAACAGCAGAGCTCTAACATAGCAGACCTGACAATGTGTAGACCACTTGTACTTGACAAGCTACAATTCCTAAGAAAGGCACCGCACATTTGATCCACTCCCGTTGACCTTTAACTTCTCACAGAATGCGTGCTTGAAGTACAGTACTGGTTGAATCATCCCCTCAAACAAGCAGAAAAGATGATTAGTAAATTACTATATTTAAACATAATTCGTTCAAAATGGAAATATTTAGTCAATCCCTGAAGGAGGCAGGGCTATGGTAATGAACGGAAGGTAATGGGGGCAATATATCCACTTGTAGCAGCTACAAAGCTGCATCTTTGTATGTTACAACATTAAGCCCATTTCCATTCACCATACCTTCAAAGCTTTATATTACAATAAGACTAATTCCAAGAAGTCATGCAAATGTACTTGACAGGAGTCTCTCAAGTACTCATACTGTCATAGCTATGATATTTATAGAATAGGAAAGGGAGTACTCCCAACTTACAAACCAATTAGGCAGATATAATTTAAAGGAAATGTACCTACACTCGCAGTACATTCTGGAATCAAATCCTCTGTAGGGTGTGACTTACAAACAGACTTAATTATAAAATAATCGAACTGAAATGTTAACATGTTATGGGAATTGATAATATTTACCAAACATGAGAATTTTATTTTTAGAACTGCCTTACTACCCTTCCAGGCTTTACGCTAATTTGCTAGTGGTGTACGCACTGATATAGAGGAAATTAAACCTAATTTCACTGTCTTAACAGTGAGCTTGTTTTCCTTCTCCATCCAGACCATAGGTACCCTTTATATTAAGCCTTATTCTAGTAAGACAAGACAGAATTATTAGTAAGTGGTGTTTACAAGTACCAACATTTGTGTTGCAAGTTTTGTGAGGTTTCAAATCTCAGTCCACCCTACTAAGAGTTTTACTAGCTCGTCCAAGGAATTGAGTCCCGACTTGCATCCCAGATATGTTTCTTTTAAGTTAACTTGTTTGTGTGAAAATTTCATAAATTTCCAGTTAAGCTTAGTGTAAAATAAATAATCCATGCAAAAATTTAGATTTTTTTTTTTTGAGTGAATAGCCTAATTTTTTCCGTTTATACGCCTCTAGGTTATTTAAATGGTCTTTTTCAGTGAACTTTTGAAAAGTAAATGTTTCTAGAAGTCATTTGGAGTTTAATTTAAGGTCATATTTCATCTTTATATTCAATATATAAGCTTACCATACATCCATGTTTGACTGTGACTGTCCCGGGCTCCCAATCAGAAGGAAAATGTGAAGAATATGAACAATTAAACACAGGAAGTGAAAGAAAATATGTAAATATTAGTTAATTTATCAACACTATATACTTTGATTTTTATTTCAGTCATGTCATCACAACAACTGGAATCAAGAGCCAAAAAAATGTTTAAGGCACTAGAGGAGGCTGGAAGCAAATTAATGTTGATATAGTTATGAAAGAATTTACAAATTTTTTATGATCGATCTGTGTCTGGCATTGAGCTATGAGAAAATAGTTTTGGTGGAGCAGAATCTTTTGTCTGGATGGACAACGGTGAAATTATATGACCCGAAATTGAAAAATTAGCAGAAAAAATTAATGAAACATTTGGAAATGGTGCAATAAACTTAGATGATATATTTGATGAACTGGTGATTGCCAAGGCATTTTGGTCTTCAAACTGTGACAATATCAAAACTTTAAACTTAAATTGTGGATAAAAGTGGGTTCAACTATTCAATAACTTCAAAGACCAGAACATTTCTGTATCTAACCTCCACCAAGGTGTGGAGTACATTTTCTGCCTACCAGGAACTTCTGCTCCTGTTGAAAGGTGTTCTCACTGATGAACAATGAATGGTCCCAAGAAAGAGGAAGAATGGTAGAATCAACAGTGAAATGTATAATGTACTGCAAAAATAAACATTGAAATAAGTTGCACTGAGTTTTATGAAAAGATAAAGAATAAGAGCGGTTTCACACGGACCACAATCGCATGTGGTACGTGGGACCCACAATCGCACGCCCGTGGTACCACTAACGCAGCGCTTATCAAAAACATTGATTGGCCTGACTGTAGCGCAAGTACTTGCAGACGGTGTCGCATGATGTGGTTGCGATTCCTTGCTTTGCGTGTGTGGTACCACTGGCCCAAACACTGACGCTTCGCCTAGCTTCAGTACCACAGTCGCACACGTTGCAAGCGTGTTTCGTGGGTTTTCTGACCTGGCATTCATTGACAGAGTTGTGTTGTTCGTAGTGCCAAACACTTAGAAAATGTCTGAATTTGACACAGATAGATTTATAGTTGAAATTGTATCAAGACCTGCACTGTGGGACTTTGAAGTCCCAGAGTATGCAAATAAACATCTCAAAACAAAGGCATGGGATGAAGTTTGCCAAGCAATGTATACTGATTACGAGAAGAAAGAGGCTCAAGAAAAAAACACAAATATGTAAGTTTACACTTTAATTAAAAATTAAAAAAGATAGAGGTACAGGTTTAATGTAAACAATTGTTTACTTTTCTATTTCAAAGAGAGAATATTTTATTCGGGAAAAACCCCAACGAATTTTAATCATAGGTAGTTTACAGATGACCAATTAATTTTTATTCTAAATAAAATTCTAAATTCAAAATTTATTGACATTGTTCAAATTTTATATCTTGAGTAGTGGTGTAGGCCTACATCATAAATAGCACTATAAAGTTATTTTTCATATATTCCTTTTTTTAAGGGTAGATTACTGATTACTAATTTGTTTGAAATTTAAAATGTTTCGTAAATGGCTTTTGCTATTTGGTTCAAAGTATGTATGTGGGTAGTGGCTTATACAATTATTATCACCATAAAATTATTTTTCAGAAGATTTTTAAATTTAAGAGCAGTTTTATGAAAACCATATTTTTTAACTCAAAAGATTTCCAAAATTGTTCAAATTTTTTAAAATATACATCTGGACAGTGTTTTCCATTATGAATAGCTCTGTTACAAGTTTTTCACAGTAAAATTGCATTATATGGTACTGTGTTGTTATATTAAATTAAAAATATTTCGAAAATAGTTTTTGTACCATTGTTTAAAATATAAATCTGGACAGTGGTCTACATGATAAATACCATTAAAATCAGATTTTTAGTAGTTCAAGGGTAATTATTTTTAATAAAGATTCCAATCTATTAGATTTAATAATAAATTACTTGCAATTCTACAGTACTATTTACTTACAGACAAACCCTTGTACATTGTACACCAATCATTGATTAGTTTTTAGATACTGCCATGACAATTCCCCTTCGGGGGAAACAAAGTATTCTGCAAAATTGTCCCTGATGCTAGTAACTGATTGTTTCCTTGTTTTTGAGCCTGCAGAACCCAAGGGAATCAACCCGTGAACAGAAAGGGTGTCTTCAAAGTTATAGCCGTCCCTAACTCTTACAAAATTATGTAGAACGCAAATTGATTTTACTACATCTTCTGCTAAATCAAGTGACACGTTTAATGGCCTATGGAGCACCCGCCATTTATTTGTCATAATCCCAAAAGAGCATTCAATATAACGCCTAGCTCTAGCTAAGCGGTAATTGTAAACCCTCTTAGTCACAGTCAAATGCGTACCGCCATATGGGCGCATTAAGTTTTTTGACAGACCGAATGCTTCGTCTCCAATGAAAACATGAGGCAAGACAACGTTTCTTGAGTTAGGTAAAGCTTTGTCCCCAGGAATGTTGAGATTACCATCTTCCAAACTCTTTGAGAGTGTTGAATTTTTAAAAATTCCTGAATCAGAAGATTTTCCATATGAACCCACATCAATGTATTTAAAACAGTAGTTTGAGTCACAGATTGCCATCAAAACAATCGAAAAGTAGTTTTTGTAATTAAGAAATAAGGAAGCCCCGTGTTCTGGGTTTGTGATTCTAATATGTTTCCCGTCTACACAACCTATGCAATTTGGAAAATTTGCCTTCTTAAAAAAACCGTCCGAAATCTTCAGCCAAGTGTCTTCTGAAGGAAGGGGCATGCAGCTTTCTTTGAGGCTGTTCCAGATGACAGAACATACTTGTCTCACGATGATAGATATAGTTGAAATTCTCACTCTGTAGGAGAAATGGATGTCCGTGAACGTGCAACCACTACCCAGAAACCTAAAAAAAAAGGAAATATTGACAGATTTTTTAATGAAAAAATAATATGTACTTAAAACACGATTTAATTTTAGTTAAATTTCCTATTGATGCATTTTTTTAGTGGGCCCGTTGATTGTATTTGAATACACACCCAATCACTCATACATGCATATGCGCCCTTTTTCATCATTATATAAATTTTTTTTTTACAGGGAAACTACTTCAACGAAGATGGAGAAGCCTACGAGACAGTTATACACGTGAACTGAACACTAAACTAAAATCTGGGTCTGGACGGCCTGACAGAAAGCAATACATCTATTTCAATCAGTTGTCATTCATTCGTTCTTCTGTTGAAAAAAGGAAAACCACATCAAGTCTGAATGATAGTACTTGCCACAATACTCAAACTTTAACTGAGGAACCTGAATCTGGGATCGATGACTTGTTCAACACCTCAGTAGGACAAGAAGTAACAGAAGAGCACCAGCAACCTGAGGAACGTCATGCAACTCAATCATCAATAATAATTGATGTTCGTCCACCCAGCGTAGCATCACGGAAACGAACACGTGAGTCTTTGTTGGCAACTGAGATGAAAGTGCTCCAGGATATGTCGAAGCGAATTTCGGAAAAGACTACCGAAGCGCAAAAGCCAGCTAAAGTAGTTGAAGAAGATGAAGACCGAATGTTTTTACTGTCATTACTAAGTGATGTTAAAAAAGTGCATGAAGATGATCGACTGGAGTTAAGAAGCGAAATGATTATGGTTGTTAAAAAGTGGCAGAGAGCACGTTGGTCTGGGTATCAGACAAAAAATCTACAGCTTAATAACATTGGAGTAAATTTCCAATGTAACACAAATGGACCATCATTTACATCTACTCATGCTACAACATCATTTGAACCTCTTGTGATAACATCACCGTCCTTTACTGAAGACTCTACACATATGACATCTTACTCAGCATCACCAGACTACCTTAACTAAACATAAATTCATAGTATATTAAGATTCACATTTTTACCAGGTGTATTTGTAACAAACGCATTGCCAATACATTGATTTGTGACCGATAAATTTACTATTTTTTTTCAATACACATTATGTGTAAAAAGTGTGGAAGGTTTAAAAATCTAGTACGTACAGATTCCTGACATAATCTTTCAGTATACTTTCATTAGTAATAACTCCTTATAAAATTCTTAACAGCCTAGAATCAAGATACTTTGTATTTTCACCCTAAAATAAAGCAATTAGTTAGGACGGTACTACTAGTCCAACACTTTTGCTCAATCGGTAGTGAGACTGCCTGTTAAGTTATGGGGTCCCCTTTCACAGTAATCATTTAACGGCTAGGAGCTGGAGGTTGTGTCTATTTTAGATTTAAGTTAATTTCTAAATCATTAGCTGATATAGTTAGTCAGCTTAGAAAGGGCATGTTAAAAACCCCAAATAAATCTAATGAAGATGAAAAGTACGCTACTAAGTGATGTAATTTAAACTAAAATTTTAATTATAATAAATATTATATATTACCAATATAACAATTTTACTTACCTAAGAGTGATGCTCAATCTTTCCTCGGGAGTTATAGGTAGCCTCATATTGGTTGACTGTGCTGTTATATTGCCCTTTATTATGTTCAACAATTCAGTGAAAGATCTCTCCGACATTCTATAGTATGAGAAGAATTTTTCCGGGTCACTTTGCAGTTCAGAATGTAACAAATAAAACTGACTTTTGAGAAGGCGGGAACTTAAAATGGGATGCACCCAGTACTTTCTATTCACTTTTCTACGGCGTCGGATTGCACGACGTAGCATTATAAAAAATAAAAACTCCTCTTCCTCTTCCATAATCACGTAACCAAATTACACACACTTCTCAGCAAACGGTGCACTCTTCCAAAAGCTAGATGCTACTGTCGTATGCAAAGACCGTTTTGGCCTATGTCGTGTGAAAGTGTACATGCGATTGTCGCATTGCTCTGTGGTGCGTGGTAGCCACATACCACATGCGATTGTGGTCCGTGTGAAACCGCCCTAACAATGCATTTCTAAAAAAGGTTCACGCGAGTATCAAATATGATTGATTTTTAACTGTAGACTTTAAGTTTGTTAAATCTCTTTGTCTATAGTAAATTATGCTTTATAACTATCTTTTTATCCATACTTTTCTCTGTAATACATTCAAGTACAGTTCTATCGGTTTGGCTTCTGTTTTCATATAAATAAATGATCAAAAATAGCCTTTAAATGGGAATTATTTTTCAAATATTTATATCTCCAATTACATCACAAAGATCCTTTGGATTGGTAATGGATGAGATTTAGGGGGAAGCTCATAAAATATGTTAGTAGCAAATTACCACTTTTACGCCAATGAGGTTCTGCATCAAGATTCTCTTCTAATAAAACCCTAAAAGTGTCCCGGTCTGAGAGAAAAATTTTATGGTAAGCCTATATAGGACATATATATATATATAATATATATATATATAATATATATATAATATATATATAATATATATATATATAATATATATATATAATATATATATATATAATATATATATATAATATATATATATATATATACTTTTCCTCACCCTTCCATCCTTGGCCACAGACCAGGAAAGAACAGATCCACAACCGCTAGGTTAAACGTGTTGTGCTCCTTTTCGAGGCTTTACTCCCGTTAGAATCGCTAGGTGCGGTCCCCAGTGACTACAGCGCAATCAAATGAGGATTTACTAAGCTGCTCACTTTAAACTCAAATTTACTAGAAGGCAGATAAAAAATATGAACTCCGCGAGTTAACAAATCGGCTGGCTGTCACCGAGGAAGCTTCAGGTTGCACCCTCCCTCGTCTCTAACCCCATCCCTCGTCACTAAGTACCCTAATCCTGTAAGGAGGACTGAGGAGAATTGCAGATGTTTAGAAATACCAATTTATTTAAGAAGTGGTTAGATATTTTTTAATATTGTTTTTACCAAAATGAAGGTGAAATTTTAGACCAGTTAAAAAGTTTAGATTTTAATTCTAAAGGTCTTTTTTTAATGTGTGATATCTTATATAGAACCGTATAAAACATTCCCACAAATTGTGACTATAAAAACATGACTTTATTTGATAGAGGAAGGCTCAATACCATACCACGTGGCCACTAATGCAGGTCTATAATAGCTATTTGATGCTATGTATTTAAAATCATTAATATATACTTGAAATAATTTAAAAACTGGTATTTTTCGGTGTAAATTAAAATTCCCACACTCAAGTATTCAAAGTTAAAACAAAACTATAGCATGGTTTTAAATAGTTATAAGGGTTTCTGTTATTCAAAATTACATATTAAACACTAAAGATAAATTATTGTATTTTGTGTGAGTACATGAATGCAGGCCAGATAGTAATATAAAAATATTGCAGACAAAAGGGCCGGTCAGCTATGTCTCGCAGTCTGTTTGTTTGCAAATCCTGCCTTATCATTTGACCACTGAAGTGGGTTCTGTCTGTTAATAAAAGTTAAATCAGTTCAAAGTTTTAATCAACCATAAAGGCCCATACACCTAAATAAAATTATATACGGTTTATTGTAGCAATTATTCAACATATTATATACCCTACACTCTATTTATCTTAAAAGGTAGCAAGCTTTTTTTATGATTTACTATGATGTAGCAATGTAGCTTATAAAAGATAGCTAGAGGCTAGTCTAGTCCATTAAAGTATTGCTGTCACCTTTCAGTGTAAGCCGATTATAGGCTATATAAATATTATTTTGATACGTGAGATACAAAATAAATAGGTATCTCAAACTGATTTACTATTTAACATATTTTGTTATTAAATGAATGGTATTTTATCATCACAAATTAAGACTCAATATTTATTTGTTTTACCGTTTGATAGTTTAAATATATTTCTGGTTATCTTGTATACCAGATAGAACGGAAATTTCACTGTAAGCTTTGCAAGAATACATTAACAAAGTGTGACGCCAACAATGGAGTAAGGGCATGATTATATAATTTTTCATAGAGCATATCTCAATAATGGACAAGATGTCTTATGAAATCTCAAATCCCATACAGATATGTTCACACACATTGAGAAATTTCCTGATTTGCACACAAAGAAGGTATTGTACATAGGAAAGGCATAGATCAAAATAAGGATAATATACCCTCACTGGCTTAAACAATGCAAAAAACACTAACCATTTACCACTAAGCCGCCTCCTTAAAGTTATAATCCGTTATCACTTACTGTGGACTGCAAAGGAGAATCTTTAATGTTTAGGGAAACCAATGCAGAAAATGTGGAACGTATTACACCAATAATCTCATCTCGTTGAGTGAATTTTGGAGAGTTGCGTACTTGTGACTTTAAGATTATTTTGATCCAATTAAATATAATTAAGTAACTGTGTTTTGATATATTTCTATGAATCTAAACTCATGTCTTAAAAGTAATATTTGTGCCGTGTTCCATTTTGAAACGTCCTTGCCTGTGTTCCACCCCCCCCCCCCCTCTCGACAATAAAGCCAAACAATAAGCAACTTTGTCCTCACAGGTAGAGGTGGTCTATTAGAGTTGATGAAGAAGGCTACAAGAGGCAAATTTAAGTGCTTCATTAGAAACTGTGCTCTAAGGCATCGCACCACAACCTACGGCTCGTGGGCTAAATCCGGGGCGCCGACTGAAAGGCCTGGTTTGACGTAGACGGTTGGTTAATATCTGAATTCACTTCTATATCTATAATATCTACATCGTCGACAATTTACTAACTAAATTTAATGTGGCTTGATCTACTGATGGTACTGACTTATGAGGAAACTTACTTCTAAAAGTAGGGTGTTTGGCTTTAAGCTATCTCATTAAGTTCCCGGTATAACCACAAACTAAATTGACGAATTGTGAACAATACCCACACTTGGCTTTGTTGTCTTCAATTTCGGAAAAGTGATCCCAAAGTTTACTTTTTATTTGTGGCATTTTATTTTTTTAAACAAATGTGCATTTAAATACAATTATACTACTGAATAAACTACGTAATTAATCAGAATAAATAAAGTGCTACCTTTAATAAGTTTTAGATTTGATTCATGAGCATAAATAATACAATAATTAATTTAATAAACTTTAAAAACTTCTCCCTGAAAGCAGGCCTTTGATGCGAAGAGAATAGCTAATTTACACGATGTGTTTCTCCAAATGGTACCGGTAACTGACTGATTGAAAGTCATAGGTCGGTTGCGAACGATGATGATCCACTAGCCGGTATCAGGTCGGTCGTGAACAAAGAGCCACTAGCCGGTATCAAGTAGGTCGCGAACGATGTGCTGCAAAACAAGTATTCGTTCGCGAACGACTGAACGATAAAAATGAACGTCTCATTTCACTGAACTGAATCACTTTAAGCCGTTCCCAAGAATGAGCCGTTCTGCCCATCTCTACTGCATATGTACATAGTATAGCCCACATTCGTCAGCGCTTCCTCGTTGGAAATTGTATTGCATGGCCTGGCGTGGTTGTTAGATTGAAATTTTAAAAAAAGCGTTAGCTTGGAAAAAATTAAATTCATGCTGGTAGAGTAAAAATAGTTAACTTTTCGTGCTTTCATAAATGCGAATTTCACATGGCCTTAGTTATGCGTTAAGAATGAATGTAAAATTAAAAATCTAAACCATAATGGCTGCTAAATTCAGTTTCCAATTATTAGTCAACCAACCATTTAAGTGCTTCTTTATTTTAGATTAAACTTCATGGAAAAGATTCTAGATATTATTTCGATTTGTCAAGTTTGGTATATAAGGTAAATTTTTTTTATCTCAGGGATTATTATATATTACATGTAATTTCGCTTGACCCTTGTTCCTGAATTTGTTTTTTCTTAATCGTGGTAACCTAAAATGTAAGTGAAAAATATGTGTTTTCTCTATCATAGTTCATCTTGCCTATGAATTAATATTTTGAGATTCAGGCACGTGTGTTTAAAATTACCTCATTTAAAATTGTTATTTCACTTATTTATTTAACATTGGCTTTTAATTCTTATTACATAATTTGAATGTCAATAGGTCTTGTCTTGTGGGAATGTTTCATTAGATGAGTGATAATTTTGTATTTTATTAGAACATTATTATCTTATTAATTTAAAAAATGTTTTCTACAGTCAACCGATATTTCGAATAACTTATATTTCTCAAGTAATGCATATTATTTTATAGAAGTTTTTGGCTCCTGAATTATTTTATAACGCACATGTTTGAAATATGTAAATTCTTTGTAACTTTGTACTTTGAAAGGTTCGAAAAGCGTATAAGAGTTGTCAATTCGTTATTAAATATTCACGTTATAGGGTTACACCAAATACTCAAAGGTTGAAGGTTAGATATAAGTTTCCCATTGGACTTGTCACACTTGTATTTACAAAGGTTACCATATTAGTGAAAGTAGTAAAAAGGACAAGTTGCCTAACTTGTCTTTTACTTAAAATTTCCATGATTTCTAGGACATAGAGAAATTTGAGTGCAAAATATGAGAAAAGTCAGAAGTACACTTTAAACAAATACATTTATTTGAATAATCCTGCAACAATGTTTAAATTCTTTTTCACAGTACTTGAGGTATTAATAAAAAGATTGCTCCTTTCATATAAATAGCGCCCTTTAGACAAAACAAATATAATAAACATATAATATATGTGCGAAGAAGAGAAACTTGATGCAAAATGAAAGGATAATGTTTCTAGCACTAACGATCAAAAGTCTTGATAAAGCAATAACCAATTAGGTCTATATGTAGCTTCTATCACTACCTTCAGATGATGATGAGTCTTCTTTTAATTAACCAATTATATCACACAGACCTAATTAGAAATCTTATTCTACCATGGAATTGAATTTTTTCTCGAAAACACCATTGTTTAAAATCCCGAGTAATTTCACTTGCGAGAAAAATTCGCCTGCCAGCTTAGGATAAATTAAGTTTGGATCCTAAACATTTTTAAACAGTGTGTTAAAATAGGCCTACTTATTATTACACATCTAAATATCTGATGCTATTGAGATAGCTTCTGGTTTTAATTGAAATTTATAACATTCAACTTCGTAGTTTCATAAGTTGATACAACAAACTGTTTAGAATTACAACATTTAAGCTTGTTTCCAGCACATTAATAAGTTTATGTGGATGAACATCAAATTGAGGTGTTATGCTCATTTTTACACAATATGGCCTATTATTTTTGAGTGAATATGGTGAGTTTTCTTAGTATTTTTAAGAATCAATTTAAAATATTTATTTTTTTATCATTGCAAATTTTGCTGTGTGTAGCCCCATAGATGGTAAAAACTATTAAATTTCTCCTAATATTAAATAGAAAAATGAAATAATCCTCCCTTTGAATACTATTCCCAAAAATAAAACCATTATGAAAGAGAGTTATTCCCCTTTTAATATTGATATTTTTTTATTGGTGGACATAGGCGCCGACTGCGGGGGTGCTTTGCATACTAAGCATTCCCAAAAATATTTTCAGGGGGGCCCCAGCACCCCCAATATTTATGCTTTTTTAAAACCTTAATATTACGGCGCTAGTTCTATCTTGGATATAGGGTTGCACTGCGAACAATGTTTTCTAGCATAGTAAATGGCAGGCACTGCCATATGATATGTAAGCAAGCGTGATTATGTTGGTATCATTCGCCACTTGTGAACCAACAGCCTGACATTTGTCAACATGTTTCCATTATAGTGTGGTTAGTGGCAGTACTCGTATTGTAGGCTATGTATTATTTTTGTGTTGTGCACGTTTGTTTTATTTTAATTTTATTTTACTAAAAATATGAGACTAACAAATTGCACCTTGATTTTGGCAATTTATTTAAATACAGCACTTGGAAATTTATAAATGTTATGCCACACTCGCACCCCTTTTTATAGAGCACCCTCAATGGTTTTTACAAGCCGGCGCCTATGTTGGTAACTTACATTACTTTTTTTTTAATTTTCCCAGGAATTTCTATAATGAAAAACAAATTTCTCTTTACCAAAACAATCTTTGAAGAACTAAAATTAGCAGTGTGATTGTTTCAGTTGAGCGATGGGTCGAGTTATCCGGGCCCAACGTAAAGGTGCAGGTAGTGTGTTTCGGTCTCACACCAAGCACAGGAAGGGAGCTCCAAGGTTGCGTGCCTTGGACTTTGCTGAACGCCATGGATACATAAAGGGAGTAGTTAAGGTAGGCTTGATTGGCTGGTCTTTGATATCTCGGTTAGAAGAGGACTGTTATATAGTCTTAATTAAATAAAATATATATATATATATATAATATATTAAATGCAAAACTTTAGTGATTTTCTTCCTAAGTTTATTGTAAGTTTTGAACTCTGTCCTTGATGCAATGATGATTTCTAGATACCTACATCCTGAGTGCTGATGATGTACACTATCTAGAGGCTCTATCTGAGTGTCAACATATCCTAAACACCCCTTCTCAAAGAAAAATATTCACTCTTAGATAAATACATTTTACATTACTAGAGTTGGGTAGAATCCACTATCTTATGAATTCAAATCTGAATCTTGGAAAAAATAATGAACATAAGCGAAAATATAAATATAATGTAAGAGCATAGTTATTTTAAGCTTTATTCTGGCAAGAGGTTAACCCACGCTTGTAAATTTCCTTGGAAGTCAAGAGTGTTGGGTTGCCATCCTGCTGAGAATAGCATATATCTCATATAGCTTGCATCCTGTTGACGAGCGAGCACGGTACGACCGATGGACCTTCCTGGCTAGTGGAATATCGAGATCAGCAAGATTAGGTGATAGAATAAGATTTTATTGAGTGTTTGGAGCCATGCTGGGTGCATGTAGGTCGGTACCTAGCATTGATGGACTAACGACTGAATAAAATGTGATCTGGTGGTTCACCCCGCCGTAGGGTCGATCGCGTGTCTAGAGGGAGGTTTGTGAGTCTCACTATTGCGCCTGCTCCCTCATCACGGGAGATCTACCCGGTTACTTACGTAGTAGTTTAGTCACCTGAATAGATAAATATATATTATTGGACTAACACTCGAGTCTCACTCCCCACGAACCATCCATTCCAACCCTACCGCTTGGGGTCCATCCTAACCATGTAAGTCCCTACTGTGCCGCAGTAGTGTTGTGGTTAGGGTTGGCTACCGTGCACCCAAATAAAAGTAGTGACCTTACAACAGCATATTTTAAAATACAAATAGTAACAAAATGTTAACATTCTCTTTTAGAATACATTCATTATAACATTCATACATGTGTTAAATTATTGTTCTGGGGCCTGGTTGTTAAGGTCCTCATATAAATGGTTCTGAACCACCATCGAGCAGTATTAGAGCTCTTAAACAATTTATTTAAAAATGTTGATTTTTTTTTTCTTCAGAAGATTCGAGTCTCAAATCCCAAATATCCCTAAACATTCAAGGTCACATCCCTTTTCATCACACAAGATCAAATTTGAGTTGAAGCCTTAAAATGATAAAATATTATCTACTAATGCTTTAAACCAGACACACAGCGTACTTGGCCACTGTTAATTGAGAAGGTTTTAGTAGTCCGAATTATTACAGTGTGTCGTGGGAATGCTTTCCACGCCGATATCAGGGTTTCCTGATCATTTTTTCACACCATTGCAGGTGCATTTCCTCTAGGTTACCCAACTCTAACTTTTAAAAGTCATTAATAACTCTTGTGTTGAACATACAACTACAAAAAAAATTCACACTAAACAGATTCACTCTGCTCTTTATTTTGGAATTAATAAAATACACTCATTACTGAGATAAGGCTCCCTGGTTCGATTCTCAGCATTGCCGAAATATATCATTGGTGAAATGTGGCATTCCCCTCTCACACTTGATGAATTATTGGCCGGGGCTTGTTGCTATAAAATGTTTGTTCTAGATTTAAGTTAGGCAGTGGTGTGCTAAATAATCTTTCGGTCCAGAAAGTGCATATTATATTATATACAACCAGTATCAGTGGGCACACAGACTTTTTTAAGCACACTTAAGTACACTTTTGGGTTAAACACTATGTAGGCCTACTAATTACACCAATGTGTTGGGATCAGAAAGGTTTAATTTAGAGGAAGTGTACTCACATTTGTGTGGAGGAAGGGTAGAAGACAATATAGGAATAACCACCCAATATATATATGACTGAGATAAACCCTGGTCTCCTGGTCTTTGGTACTCTAGTCTTTTGTGAGAGTAGCGCCTTAGACAATGCGGCCACCAAAGCTGGTCATATGAACTAAATATCATTCTTGTTTGGTCTGTTTTGCCAGTAACGTTGTTGAGGTTCGAATCCTGACCGAGTATACTGAGGTTTGCATTAATGGTAAAAAGAAAAAAGTAACTTGCTTGGTTGGCCGCTTGGTCTAAGGCGCTACTCTTGCAGTAGACTAGACTACTACTAACAAGAAGATCATGTTTCGAGTCTTGGTCGGGCTCCTAACTCTTAAAACCATTGAAGTAATTAGTACAAGAGAGTAAGTTATAACCCAAACGATTTGTAAGACAGTTATAAAAATAACTAAAATAAGAATTATCCATAAAAGATGTGTTTTATGTTTATCCTAGCTCAAATTGAAAGAAGATACACATCCTTACACATTTTAAAATTTAACAAATAAATACTAATTAGAATCTTAAAATACTGAAAATAAATTATTTTAAGTAAAGCAATAGACTAAAAAATACAGTTTATAATACATTATTCTACTTCTGAAACGACTCCTTCAAAATAACGATGACATTTTCTTTGAATAGGATATCATCCATGACCCTGGTCGTGGGGCACCACTGGCCATGGTCCACTTCAGGGACCCGTACCGTTTCAAGACCCGCAAAGAGCTGTTCATTGCTCCAGAGGGCATGTACACAGGACAATTCCTTTATTGTGGAAAGAGAGGTTTGTTCTGTTTTCTTCATAGTGTTTGGTTTGTCTTAGTTTTTGCCTTTAGCTTATTGATTTTATTTATTTTATTAAAATTCTAAAGATTGTTTCTTTCTTAGATTTCAGAACAAGTCCTATTGAGCTGGCTGTTCAAACCTCATAAAATATAGTGGGATGTGTGTTGTGTTTTGCTAGACAAGCTTGTACTGGTGTTTGAGGATTGTAGTTGTAGCTTTTCATTCCAGGTGAATGCTTTGGTATTTCCAGAAGTCTACTTTCTTGACAAGCTATATTTGGGTGTCCTATGGCCCTGTAGTATTTAAGTTAGTGGTGGTCAAATGGGCATAATAATGTTTGGGCACAATATTAAATATTTTATTGAGAGTAGGAACAAGTAAGAGTGTAATTAATTTAACAACTCTTTCCTTCACTAAGCTATTTGAGGTAGTTGGTAATATATATTTGGAAGAAGGTAGAGGAAAGGTGGATATGGTAAATATCCTAACTCTTCCATTTATTACCATTTGAGTTTAGAACACCTTGTCTCTGTTTTTCTATTAACCTGCTGCCATGATTAAACCCTGCTCCTGAGATAATGTGATGATTTCTAGATACCTACATCCTGACTGCTTTGATGTACAATATCTAGAGGCTCTATCTGATTATCTCAATATAAATATAAAATACTGTGAGATTTCAAATTCAAACCACACCCATAAAATTAGATAGTTATCACTTTAGAGATGTGAAAAATGTCTCCACTTAAGATTGACTTTAACTGTAATTTTTTCTGTTCAAAGCACTTTACCACTTAGTTTGAATTAATATGTTATCATTTTTAGTAGAAAAACATCATTTTATTTACCACCCTCTATTAATATGGTTTAATTTGGTTCATCATTCTTGATTAATTTTTATTTCAAAGTTGTGTTTGATAAATTGCTTTTTATTTTTATTTTTCAACTCATACATGTCTAAATATAAAGACATGAATAACAAAAAATGTATGTTATAACAAAGATTTCACCTCTAATACTTTTTACCCCACAAATATCCTGATGGCCTGAGTTTAAATATATGACGACCCCCCCCCTCCCCTATTCTTTCCTTGACTGAATAAAAAAAATTGGTTGAATAAAAAAAAAGTCCTCAAATCTAAGTCGACCCTTACCCTATTTTTTCCATGGCTCAATAAGAACAAAAGAAAAGTTGTGATTAATGTACCTCACGTTGAAGCTCAATTTTTCCCATTTACTATTAAAGTTATAATAATTAATTTATAGTAGTTGAATGCTTTAATTTACAAACAATTGGTATAACTTATTACTTGGGACGTGCAAAATTCATATTTGCGATAAAACTAAATTTTGCCTGAATTCTACTGTTTTCACATGAATAACACTAATTTAAGCTTTTTTTCCTAAATAAACACAATTTCCTTGTAATGTGGCAAATACCACATCATGCAATATGATTTTCAATGCAGTAACACTGGTGATAGCATTATAACAGGGCTGTTTATACAAATAGTATCAGTTTTTACTTATTTTATAGGTATAAAATGGATCACATTAAAAATGAGTGTTTTCAGGATATTCAAGCTTTTTTTATCTGAGGTTAGCATTAAAAATCATGATTTCTACTTTTACACATTACTATACACTGAGCACTTACTAAGCGCTCCCCCACACCTCAGATTACGATTACGATAATTTACATGTGAAATACCTTTGTAAAATACATTTTTATTGTTTCATGTGTGAAAACGTGTTTTGTGCTAGATTTGTTAGCTTTAGTTAGAAATATGCAATACAAACAGCTTTACACAAAAAGTATTATTATTATTATTATTAGCACCGCGTCTTACTACCCGTTTGGGTTATACGCACTTACGCTAATGTGTAATGAATGGTAGGATGATTATGTGATGAAATGGAGGACCTACAGTTTAACTACACAAAAAGTAAGTTGAAATTAATAATAGCATAAGATGCTAGGCTGCAAATATAAAACAACCACCTATTTTTTGCTTCTGATTTTTAATAAACCTATCGTCTTATATTCGGGAAAATACAGTACATTTTAATAGAACAAATCTACGCGTTCTGATTTTAACCTCCATCTCTCGGAACTTATATTGTAGTTTTGGATTTTTTTTTATGTACCTTTATGTAAGGTATTTCAACCGTATTATGGTTCCATGACTTGATAGTAAAAGTATGAGTTATGAGTAAATACCTTATGGAACACTTGTTTTCTGTTTACTTCCTCATATCGTTATATGACTTGTTTTGATGTAGGCTGAACTCATCTCAACTCGTAGGATTGAGAATGTTTCAGGCCACCATTTTGAATAAGATGTTTCTTTAAAATTACTGTACAGTGCACAAATTCTGTTGAGTCTATGTAGAACTAACTCTTTTAAGAATATTTTGTAGGTGGAAATGAAAGAAAAAAGTTATTTTATTACAAATACAAGACGCCGTCAGTTTTGAAAGTGTTGGCTATAAAGACAAGCTCGTGCCAGATCCCACCATAGATTACATCTGACTTTACAAATATTTACTGTATTTTTATACCTTTTAAATTATTCTTGTGTTTTATCTCAGTTTTACTTTGTCAATATTTCTTTCACAATATTTATTAGTTTATTATCTTCATATCCACTTTTCAGTTTCATTTCCTCTTTTTCTGATTATCACCTTTTTGGCAAGATTACAAGGTAAAGACAAATTTTTCTCAACTTTAAATTGCAATCATTTGTTTTGCCTGTGACTTAATAACACCATCCGGTCTTAAATATTTATCAGAATTTTACTCTCCTTGTCATGAAATATAAGATTACAACATAAATAAATAAAATTTCTAATTGCTGGAATACATGCTGTCTGATGATACAGTAACGTTACAGAACTCTGATAAAACTGTGTATATTTTTCATTCATAATATGTATTCAATTATTTTATTAACATATTCAGAGAAAAGTCAAATATAAATACGCACAAAATATTTCACCCCTAGTAATTTCAAACTCAAACTCGTTATCTCATTATCATTACTTTTGACTTTTACAAATAGCAATATCGAATGAAATCTTTCAAAGGCTGAAAACCAAGAATTGCTCTATAGAAATTGAAATTGAAATATCAAAATGAGTAAAAGTAGAAATCATGATTTTTAATGTTACCCTTAAAAATAGCCTAAATATACAGGAAAATGCTTATAAATTCTGTGATTTGTTTTATAACTTTAAATCTACAAAAACTGTTACTAACCGTGTTAACGGCAGCCTTTATATAGCACTGTCGTCAGTGAACTTTAATTTGTGTTTGAATAGGAAAATTCCTGTTATCGCAAATGCGAATTTTGCATGTCCCTAATTATGACATCTACATTGTAGTGGATTTCTCTTCATTGTTAGCTCACAATATATATTTTTGAACTTCCTAATGGTACAGGGAGACTGGGAAATAAGTATTATACCTGTGACAACACCGGTACGAGATTCAGAACTTCTAGACATTGTTGTATGATACCATATAAATGTTAATTTTTGGCTCATGACTCTTGTGCCCTATTAATATATTTTAATACTATTTGAGTCCCACTCAATTCAGGTTTATTAATGCAGTATTTAGAATTTGATGAAAATGTATTGGTGATTATGCCATTAGACACTAATTTACCTGATATTAAGCAATACTGTTCCTGTTGCCACAGCCAACTTGCAGATTGGCAACGTTATGCCAGTAGGTACGATGCCTGAGGGGACCATTGTGTGTAACCTGGAGGAGAAGACTGGTGACCGCGGTCGACTGGCCCGGGCCTCTGGTAACTATGCCACCGTAATAGCCCACAACCCTGACACCAAGAAGACCCGTGTGAAGTTGCCGTCAGGTGCTAAGAAAGTGATACCTTCCAACAACAGGGCTATGGTCGGTAAGTGAAGGGTCCACTCGGCCAAAGATTTGATATTCAAAATTCTTGACACCCTTGGGTGCAAATTTTACTACAGACCTCAAGGTTATGATTGAATAATATCTTTTAAACCAATAACTAATAAAGTAACTTGATTTGAACTTGACTTGAAATGAAAAAAATGCTTCTGGCTCACTCTTAAGTCATTTGAAACTGAGTTGAACATTTTATTATTCGATATATTGTTTGTATTTTATTAGCGTGGCACAATATTTATTTTAGCTTAGTTTTTCACAATTTATTTTTGAAGTGTGGTTACAGAATCTGAAAATTATTTTCTCCTTGTGATGATGCAATGATGATTTCTAGATACCTACATCCTGAGTGCTAATGATGCACATTATCTAGAGGCTCTATCTGAGTGTCAACATATTCTTTGAAATTTTCTATTTAGATATGTTGTTAAATGGTTTATGAATTTTACACATTTAAAGCGAACTAACACTTCAAATTTTTCATAGCGTAGTAGTGTCGTCAAAATTACTGGCCAAAAGTGTGTATCCAAGAAGTATAGCTAAAAATTTATGGATGTGCGAGAACCCTTTTTTCAATTTTGAGACGAAAATATTAAAACATCCAGATACAAGGACAAGCCAAAAACTTTCCTGCAAAGTACAAAAAATGTAAATAATATTTGTTAAAGTAAATATATAGTTTTTTCAAGTTCCTTTTGACATTTGAGCTGGTGCTTGCTTTGGATCATCTTATAGTTTATTCATACACTTAAAAATCTATATGCTGTGTGACAGCTCGTGTAAACAGGTCTAATGGGAGGTGGCCAGCGGCTGGCCCAGCAAGCGACTTCAAATATCTTTGTTTTACTGGCCACTGGCCACCCACCACGCAAAGATTACCTACTTTAATATAATCCCTCAAACTATTTGTTGAGCCGCTGTCATGTTTGTTTCACAACAAAAAATTAAAAATTATTTTTTAATTATTTGTTATCTTTTGAGCGGTTTTACATTATTTAAACATGAACTTATGAAAATAACTTTTTGGTTGTTTCTTTTTTTGTTGAAGTGATGTCTGTGGTTCACCTAAAAATAAAAGTTATATGACCTATATGAAAAGTTTATGATGGCGAGTTATAGGAAGATATAAGTGTGACTGTAATACTTTTTAACACGCTCGGTGGCCGTGTGAGCTAATCTCTTGTTAGACTAGACCAGGAGTGGCCAGACTTTTGGATCTAGTGATCTACCCCTGAGAAGGAAAATTCTTTGCGATCTACTATGTAACCATAGACTGATATTGTTTGTTTCCTTATTAGAACAGTTAATAACCCTTTTTATGTTTTAATAGTTAAATTATATCACATATAAAAAGATCCTTTCACTGACCAAACCAAGTTTTTAACTAAACTACATTACTACAACATATAATTTCACTGAAAAAAGTATTTTATCATTAAATATTTCACTTTGAAGTTGATGCATGATACTGCATACCTTCAGATAATGGTTTGAATGAAGGTTCATATATTACTCAGGCACAGACAAAGGCAGGATTATAAACCTTCATCAGTCAAACAGCTTCGATATCTCGATTTTATAATCTTCATTTAAAAAGCTGATTCACATAAATTAAACCAAAAACATGCAGTCAAATTAAGAGAAATGTACCTCAAGCATGGGTACATTTCTTCATGAAATAAACTTCAGAAATTGTTTTCGGAGGCTCTTGCTTTCATGGGGATATCAGATTGAAATTTTATTATGTCTTCCTCCACATCTGAAACACTCATGTTAAAAATGGAAGAGATCGCTTTGGAAATACCTTCATCGCTATTTTTAGCAAATGGGAATGACATATTAACCAATAATGGGTCAAACTGGTTCACATCTTGAAACCATCTCTTCAACTCTTGCCAAAGTTTTTTTATTTCACTACAAAATATTTTAGAAGTGTAACCAAGATGTGTCATGAAGTTAAGGGTAGTTTTCTCCAATTGAGTCCAAGAACACAATTATTTCAGGCAATAAAACGTAAAATCTTACTAAGAATTTTGCACGGCTAAGCCACCTTACATCAGTATGTATCAACAAGTCTTCATACCCAGCCTCATTTTCCTCAAATCTTCATCTTAAGCTCCTTGTTCAGACTGAGTTAACCACCTTAACAGTAATATCCATTACATCTTTCATGTTTAATACTTTAGCACTCGGATTATGGTGAATAACATAGTGAAAATCCGGAAAATCTTCATTTTTGCAGCAGAGTGCAAGAAACCCATTATTTCAACCATTGGTTATACATACAAGCTTCCAGAGAGGAAAGCTTGTTTTTAGTGGTGAGCGGGATCCTGAACCCTTGGGAGGAAATTTACCAATTCCCATTGAGAAAAGTTTCAAAACATAGTGCTCCAGGAAACAAAACAAAAATGCAAGTTCATGTTAGAGGAGTTATTGGCAACTCTTCACTGTTAATCTCTTTTGTAGACAGTCTTCTTTGTTCTTTAGCAAACTTGGTGGCTGGGATGGGGAGGGGGTTATTTTACCACTTGTGGAGACAAATATGTTGGGTTCAGCAAGTGAAAGAGCTTGAAAGATGGACATAGATATATTCTACAATCTTTTTAGGGTGTGGAAATGAGAGGAAGGGGGGAAGGAAGTAGCTTGCCAAGGTCAATCATTTATGAGGGTTCAGCATGTTTGTTGTTGGTGAGCCAGGCAGGCAGTAGAGTATAAGGGGTGCTAAACAATCACCTTTGAGGGGTGTCAAACCCAGAGAGAACATTTAAGAAAAGTGACTTTTAAGAAGTTTCAAACCTAGATAATATTTTGCAGTTTCATACTTAGAGCACATTGAAGAGGTGCCAAATATTATGTTTCCTAGTATTTTTTGCACTATGCAAATTGTAGTCCCTCTAAATTGGCCTTCTTTGACATCGCAACACTAGCATGGCATATCAAATCCAGACATTTATCACTGGACATCATAAAAAAGAACTTATTTTCCCATTCTTCATGGAATAGGTAGGCTTTCGGTAGTTAAGGAGCACTTATATTTACTAATAACTTCAATGTTAACTATAAAACAAAATACATATTTATTAAATTCAAATAAGAAATGAAAAATACTTTACCACAGCTTCTACCATCGACTGTACGTAATATCGTGTGGTGTGGACTTTTTTCTGGCTTATAATGGTTTTGTGCAGGTGCACTGCAAGCTCTTTTTTTTCTCAATATTTATAAATCTAGGAATTAGGCAAGGTCACGCTATGTCGGGGCTAAGAACGATTGTGTGTAGGTGCACTGCATACCTCTTAATCATTTTCCTTTCTCTCAATCTTTCTTAATTGATTGCCAAGGCAATCCACCAAACAAGCCGCCGCGATTGACTGTTTGGCCACCTCTAGACTAGACTAGACTGTTGAAGACTGAAAGATCGGGGATCAATCCCGGTCAGGTGCAGTGAAGGTGGTTTTTGAGATAAAAAATTAAAGTTTTATCAATATATTTTGTTCTTTCAATTAGCTAAGAAAAAATTTGACACCTTAGCACAGTCGGTAGCATGTCTATCTACTAAACTAAGGGTCCCGGGTTCGATTCCCGGCATGGCCGAAAATTTATCATTGATGAAATTCATGAATTAACTGACAGGGACTGGATGTTGTGCCTGTCCTAATCTTAAGTTATATTATAAGACATATGAAGCTATGACAGGTTTAACGAGCCGGTAGTGGAAAATAGATGGCTTGAATAAAAGACCCAAGCCACGGGCTGGAAACAGTAGTGGATGGAAATAAAAAGTAAATTGGCTATGAAAAAGCCAAATATACATTAATCCAGTAATCCTTAGGGAAGTATTATTAGACGTGTTTATTAACACTTTTGAATGGTGACTTGGTGATCTAGGGGTAAGATGTCAGACTTCTGTGCTGAGGGTCCGGGGTTCAATCCTTGGTCCCGGCACAGATTTATCTGATTGCCAAACCCTTCCTTCACCTCTGACAAGACGTGTATTAATCACAACTTGTGAATGTGTGGAATGCCAGGCCTCCACCGTGGTTCGAATTCCACGTTAAACTGTAGGTCCTCCATTTCGTCTCACAATCACCCTACCATTACACATTAGCATAAGTGCGTATAACCTGAATGGGTAGTAAGACGCGGTGCTAATAATAATAACACTTTTGATTGATAGTAGTCTTACTAAGAAGATAATTATTTTTACATAGGCCAACATTAATGACTTTAAATCAATGTTTGCAATAAAAATCTTCCGCTAGTTGTCAGCTACCACCACTCATACGCTGTATAGACTACCAAAGCTTAACTTATGGGTGTGCAAAGCTTCGAAACTTTGATTTGGCCTCAATATAATATGTAGGCTACTTAATATTCATCTAAAAAAATGTGAAGTACTAGACCAGGGTGTCTACCATCCGGGAAAATCAGGGAAAACGGGAATTAGCCAGGAATTTGAAGTGATCGGGAAAAAACTGGAATAAGCCGGGAATTTGGTAAATCACAATAAAAATCTAGGAAAATTTGGTTTTACTCAAAATATGAAATATAATAATCATTAAAACAGTAAATAATAATGTTATCCAAACTGTAGGTTTTTTTTGTAGCTGTGTAATAAATTTTATAATTCCTAATAAACAATGTTAATACAAATTTAAAAAATATGTTTATTTAAATTTTAAAACTTATTATTATTCATAAAAAAAATATTAATATAAAAATGAGGGGGCAGGTGGGGGGATTAGAAGGATGTGACATACAGTCAGGAATTTTTAGGAAATGATCAGGGGAAATCAAGGAAAAAGTCGGGAATTTCATTGGTCAAGTTGAGTAGACACCATGTGGACTTGCAAGTTGTGATTATAACTTTATTTATCATAATAAAACAAAATATTACAAACATTCTCCATGTATTTTTAATGCCTAAAATCATATGAACAACTACAATATAATATTTTTTCAAGCATCAAACAGTTTTTTTAAAGTTAATTTCTATTCGGACTCAAGAATATTTCATGTATTTGATTCGACTTCAATTGAATTGAAAAAATGGACTTCACACATCCCTAGCTTGACCTAAATATCCTTTGTGTTTGGCTTCCTTCCCTATCACTTAATTTAGGTAATTTTTTACAATGTTTCTGTATTGTTTTCATACAGTTCCAAGTCACTGACAATAATTTATTTTGATGTATCAAAACATATTTTCATTAAGTTGTGAAGTGAATCATAGATGTTGTGTATTACCTGCAGGAATTGTGGCGGGTGGCGGTCGAATTGACAAACCCATCCTAAAGGCAGGACGAGCCTATCACAAGTACAAGGCGAAACGCAACTGCTGGCCCAAGGTACGAGGTGTGGCTATGAACCCCGTGGAGCATCCCCACGGAGGTGGTAACCACCAGCATATCGGCAAGGCCTCCACAGTGAAGAGAGGAACAAGTGCCGGACGTAAGATTGGTTTGATTGCGGCCAGGAGAACCGGCAGAATTCGTGGTGGCAAGACTGACACCAAGAAGGGAGATGATTAGACATTATAATGTATTAATAAAATATGATTGGTTAACTAACTGACTTGTGGTTTTATTTCTTATAAAGATGCTCAGCCCTAATGCATTCGCTTGCGAGTACTCAAAAATTTGAGTTAAAGTAAAGATTTAGTTTTTCAAACTCGATATGTAAATTTTTACAAAACTCAAAATGTGGGTGCTTGGAATTCTTTATTTTAGCTTAAAAATTCTGATTTAAATTAACTTGATTCAATTTAAAGATACGATTTTTACATCAAATTTAGAACCTCAATATTTCTCCTTGTCTGATTAAAAAAATTATCAACTATATTACATTTATTTAAAAAACTTTTTGTGATCAGAACTTTTTTTGATGAAAAATTTCTTTAGTAAAAATCTGTATTTATGATTTATCCATAGATCTATTACAAAAATTCAAATATAAATTTATCTAGTACAGACATTTATCCTTATTTTTCTAACACGAAATAATCGCTATGCTTTCAGCCAAACTCAATTTGAACTTGACTTTGAAGTGAATAGAAAATTACTTGCATATCTTTAATGTGACCCTCATATGTCATATATAGAAACATGCAAAAGGTGAGGTTATTAGGGGAAAAGTGGTGTTATTTTTCTTAAAAAGTGATGATATATGCTGAAAATGATGTTATAATTTACATAAATATGAGTAAAATAATTAGTATTCATTAAAAAAAAAAACTAGGATATGACTACATTTTTCATTCATATTGGGTATTTAACTATTTATTTACATATTTGGAGAAAAGTCATATATAGATAAGCACAAAACATTTCACACTAATGTCAAACTCGATATCTCAATATCATTACCTTCCACTTTTACAAATAGCAATATCGGAATAATGGATTATCAATTTGTTTGGACCAAACATTAAATAATATTGAAACATGTTGTCATACAAGACTAAAAAACTATCAAATAAGGAGAAAGGAATAAAAATAAAGAAGATATAATTTTGCCAAACATGACCGCCTGTAGCAAGGGCCATATATGTTAATGTCCTTGCTTGGACCTAGCATGACATCTTTTAAAAGCTGAAAACTAATCAATCTATCGAAATGTGTAAAAATAGAAATTGTGATTTATAATGTTAACCTAAAAAACACCTAAATCCAGGAAATTCTTGTAAATCCTCTGATCCCTTTTATGTCTTTAAAATCAGCAAAAATTGATATCCGTACAAATGGAAGCCCTGGCATAGTGCTATCGCCAGTGTTACCACGTTGAAAATAATATTGTATGTCGTGGTATTTGCCTAAATTACAAAGAAAATGTGTTTATTAAGGAAAAAAACCTTAAATTCGTGTTATTCGTGTGAAAACAGTAGAATTTGTGTAAAAATTTGCTTTATCGCAAATGCGAATTTTAAATCTCCCTAGTCATATTGGGATACATGTGATAAGAGGAAGCAAGACTGAGATGGTATGGTCATGTAATGAGGTTGGAAAATGAGAGAACATCAAAGAAAATATAAGAGATAAGTGTGTAGGAAAAAGACCGTAAGGGAGGCCAAGAAAGAGATGGGAGCAAATAACAGAAACTGTGAAAGTGAGTGAAGAATAGGTGCATTTTAATAAACTGGCTCGGCCACAGGCTGGCAATTGAAAATAGTAAAAGTTTATTTTATCTCTAATAAATAAAATTCAATTTATTGAGACTATACCTGCTATTACAGCGGGAACACAATATTTTCTTGGAATTTTATTAACTGTTGTAACACTATTATTCTGACCATAGTTATGTTTATAGCCTAAATTGTGGTTAATAAGAAATAAAAAGTTTGACACAGCAAAACATATTAAACAATATCTGCTGAGCATATAGCTATTTTGCTAAACTTTAGTATTCAAATCCTATACTAAGGCAGCTGTGACGCAATACACCCAACCTAGAATTAAAGCCCCAATATCCATCATCAGCAGTCCTGCGACATAGATCATTCAACTACTGAAGCAGGTTAAACAATTAATTCTTAAGTTACTAAGAAAATAGATTTAGTAACTAATTTTATTGCTCTAATGCATTCATTATAACATTCAGAGGTAAATTAATTGTCTGGGGTCTGGTTAAGTTTGTCATGAAATTATTTTGACACTAAACCACCAGTAAGCTGTATTAGAGCTCTTAAACCAATTACAAATCCAAATTTGAAAAAAGGAAATGAATTTTGAACATTGATTGGAAAGAAACTCGTATAAAACTAATAGCCAATTGAGCACGAAGTCTTTTACCTAGTAAATATTATTATAGACTGATACTGTCCAATAACTATTGCATTATAAAAATGTTAGCACTGTAAAACTTTCCATCATCCAGCATTTTATATAGTGGCTCACCTCTAACAGCATATTTCCAAAGTGTTTACATATCATCTCTCTATGAAATGGCACCTGATAAACCTATAAGGTTGGATTGAGTAGAGCTGAGAAAAGTACAGTATGTAAAATATCTTGCAAGCGTGATTAAGGAGAGAGGATTTAATTAGAAGAGGACAGCAGGCAGACTTGTTCTAGAGGTGTGTAAGAGACCTATGGAGAAAAGAAGTCGCCTTTAAGTGTAGGTAAGTATTGTACAGGGTGTACTTTGTACCTATTGTCACATACACAGCAGAAACATGGACAATGAATGTAAGAGAGACTAGGAAAGTGGAAGGCATGGGAATAAAGTTTGTGAGAAGCATGTTAGCTGTCACGAGCTGTCACGAGAAATAAGACTAGGAATAAAGTCATTCGGGTGTGACGTTGTCACAGACATAAAACAAATAAGGACGATCTGGCTCACCAAATCTTGGTCCCCTTTGACTGGGCCGGACTGGACTGGGCTCGACTTCACGAAACACGCGCACTCAACTCCATTCTACATCACGCGGCTTACTGACCGCCCGAGGCTCGAGGTCCGATTAGAGCAAGACTCAGACATCTGAACATCGAGATGCGCTAACCCAGATGCGCCGACGGTTGTGTTCGAATGAAACAAGACTCATCCACCAGCGCGTGATTTGAAATTATTACGAGAATAATCGAGACGTTTGTCGAAGCAGTGTACTCCCCTCTCCCTTCGTCCCCTGTGTGATTCCCGCCGTTTGTGAACACGTGATTGACTTTGTACCGTATATAACGGCTGGACTATCTTGTGATGTCACTCATTTCTCTGCACTCAATTAGGTGAGACACTTGCCTTAGATTTAGACGTAGGTTGTTGTTCGACGTTTTCAAAATTATGTTTGGGTTAATTTGTTCAAAATTTAAGTTTCGACTTTAAATATAAATCTTGGTTACTAATAAATGTATTTCTCTGAGACTGCAGGATTTGCCTGTCAGCCATTATGGTTTATGCGCTAGCTTTGTTTCTTTTAACTTAACGTTGTGTCCGCCTCACGGACGGGTTGGAACTTTAGTATGTCGCCATCTTGGGGCGCTAATGAAACTTTTGTATGTCGCCATCTTGGGGCGCTAGTTGTTTTTGATAAATGTGTAACTTATTTAAAATTGTTGTATTGCTTACTAAAATTTAAAGATTTATTATGATGGTATTAACTCTAGTTGTTACTCAACTCGGGGGGCGCGAGCCCGTGCACCCAGCACATTGGTCATAATAGTAATAATAATTAGATTGAACTAATTTGATTAGGATCTATTGTAACAGGTTAGGTTTAGGTGAACCAAGCATTGCTTTTCTCTGTTGCGCCTTGCAATGGCAGTTTATTATATAACTAGATACTTATGTCGATGTGGTGTCAACATCGCCAGGTCGTGTAGACCAATACATTTTGCTTGTATTTAACCTTCTTGCTAGTTTAGTCGCCTTCTGCTTGGGTCAATTTAATTATGTTTTGTTTGGTATTAATTATTTTGTTGTCTCTTAAAGACTTGGGGTCTTGCCCCTTTATTTACTGTTTACTTCGGGCCTTATCGGCCAGTCGCTCGACTTTCCTAGAGTGCCTCGCTCACGTATGTCTGCTAGTTGTTTGTAAAATAAAATAAACTCTCTTGTAACTAACCTACCTTTTATTTATAGCTATAAGAACCTATCAAATCAAAGGGGGGTTACACGGGGAAGAGTTGAGGTACAGGGAGTACATGAGATAGTAGAGGCATAAAGATTGAGATGGTACAAGCTTATAATGAGAATGGAGTGAGAGGATTCCAAAGAAAATTTGGTAAAAAGATCGCAGGGGAGGCCAAGAAAGAGATGGGAGACACAGATAACAGGAAGTGTTCAAGTGAGAGGAGAAGGAAAGAAATTTAAGGAACAAAAGGATATAAGAAGATGGAGGCATTTTACTAAATTGACCCATCCACAGACTGGAAACAGTTGGCAACATTAACACAAGTACGGTGCTGTAATGATTTTTAGATTGTTTATTTTATAACTTCCATAATAATATACATAGAAATTGTGTGCTTAAAAGGTAGCCAGTTATTGAAAGATTCATTTGTCCAAATGGCAGACCTTAATCCCCTTACATGTAGGTTAGTCAGATTTGTACAATAGTAGTTGCCCTTTCACACACAACTGTTTCTGTTGTGTGTCTAATAATACAGTAGGTGTTATGGCGTCTTCCACATGATTAGACTAAACATTCTCCTGACAGCCTCTGTGCTTGTCTTAATATCTTAATAACTCGGTGATAGATAGTCAAAGTAATAATGGCATGTGAAGTCGACAACGATGTATTATTTTTGTTAATGGAGTAATATAAAAACTAAATACATTATTGGTCCGAATATAGTAAGTATGGCCTCGCACATAAACAACCCTAAATTTTTGAGGGTGTCCTACATGAAAAATAAAAGTTCTCGAATAGACCTCAAGTTAAAACTTAACAAATCTGATTAAGTTTTATTAGGTCCTCTGATAGCTTTTTTTTTATGTGCAGGCACTTCTAAACTTTATTTCATTTGCACCTCGCGTATTGCTATTAATTTAAAATTAATATTGCAATGTAAACATTGTCGCTGAAGTAAAAAACATTAGACTAATGATAGCATTTTGATCCATCCTCTATGAAGAAATGTTTTCGGATGAGATTATTCATAGGCGAACCATGTCGTTTTTCAAATTAACTAAATTCGACTAGTAGTAGTCTGATCATGCTCGTACAACAGAAACTGTATAATATGAAAACCTTCTTAGGCTCTGTTAGGAAACTATGGATTAGATTGGTTAAATTTTTATTATAATTAAGCTAAGGTTTTACAGGTGAGTACAAAAATTTGGACAAATTTATTGAATTAGTCTACTTGTTTTGTATGTAAAGTAAAAATAAGTGTTTTTGAGGAGTGCAGGGGAAAAAACTTGATTACATCCCGGTTTTAATGACACACTTATTAAGCCATGAGTTCACAAAGTTTCCGGCCGAGTGATAAGAGATTGTCACTGTCAGTCGCCATGGTGCTAGCGTTGTGGTTGGGCCTGTTAGGGTTGCTTTGTCTATCATCTGGCTCTCACCGGCGATACA
Organism: Timema podura; assembly: GCA_033556935.1. Classification (NCBI taxonomy): domain Eukaryota; kingdom Metazoa; phylum Arthropoda; class Insecta; order Phasmatodea; family Timematidae; genus Timema; species Timema podura. The sequence continues at coordinate 52,296,919 of JAVRXN010000004.1, read as the reverse complement.
AACGGGTGATAGGAGGCCGCAAAGCTGCCGCGCCGATCTCAGGGGCCCCGTTAGTATCAGTGTTCAAAGAAGATCATGAGGCTACTGTCACAGGGACCAAGGAAGATGGATACCTGGCATTCAGAGGGATCAGGTTTGCAGAACCACCTGTAGGCAACTACAGGTTCCAGGTACAAGATTAACTTTCATTTGGATCAAGGTAGCAAGTGAACCTACTGCCGACTTACAAACAAATGTGAAATATCCGTAAATTGAAAAAATGACTCCTGGTCACTAGTATCAAACCTGAGACCCTTGACTTAACACGCCAATATTCTATCACTGGGCTATCCAGGATTTGTCCCGTGATCAGGGTCATTCTTCACTCTTAGTTTAAGGCAGCATTTGTGATGGATGTTTGGAAAATCCAAAGGTCAAACAAATAATTGTGAGACATTTTTTCAGATAAGAATTTAGCTCTGCAAATAAGTTAAACCAAGTGTTTTAAAATATCTCTTGACATTAATTTTAATTAAAGAAGGACCCGCTTCGGTGACCGCGTGGTCGAAAAGCGCTATTCTCGTGTTGGACTAGACTGCCGAAGACAGAGAGATTGGGTTTCGATCCCAGTCGAGTGCATTGAGTGTGGTTTTTCCTAAATGGTTTTCCAGGTTCCCTCCACGCAAATTTGGGTGCATTTTATTTAAATTGAGTCTTCCTAATACCTAACCTAGTAGTGTAATTAGTACATAGGTGTATAGTCCGAACAGGTAGTAAGACGCGGTGTTAAAATTTTTTAAATAAGGTATTCCTAGAGTAGCTAAGTTAGTTTATTTATTTGATTAGTATTAAATATACATTGTAATTCTTAAGCACATCACCTAAATATAAACAAATTATACTTTATAATACGTATTTGATTCTACATAATTATTTCCCTTATCTTTTGAAGAACTATTATAATGGCAACAATATTTAAACAAATTGGGTACCTACTGGAACTTAGTAAATGTATTAAGCTAGCTACTGGGTTTCAGCAGTCCCATATACAACTCATGTATACATAATTCCAAAATAACCCAGGGAAAACTTACTATCACATACCAACAGTGTTGCAGGAACGTTTTTTATTTTTTGGGGATTGGGGGGTAAAAATAGTAATGTACTTTTATAGGGGATAACATTTTTTAGATTAAAAAAATCAGGAAAATGTAATACAGCTGTCCCTTGCACCACACGAGTGATTGGTTCTGATAAATAATCGCAAACACACGTAAAGGGAATTGATTTTAACATGGGTGAGACAGGGAAAAAGTAAATAAAAACCCAAAACTTGTAAATGAATGCAATTTTTACTAATTTCATCTAACTAGTACAATACTATGGGTAGCCTACACCTATTGTCAATATTCAATACCCTGAAATTTGTAAACAAATGCAATCCTTAATTAATTTATCTAATACAATGCTACAGGTATACACTTAATCTTCAATCGCATGATAAATTAACTGAATCAAGCAAATCTGGATTATCAGTTTCTTGCTTTCTTGAAGGCCCTTGGACGGTAGGCTCTTGCTCTCTTGACTGCCTGGATGGTAGGCTCTTGCTCTCTTGACTGTCCTGGGATGGTAGGCTTTTGCTCTCTTGACGACCCTGAGATGGGCTCTTGCTCTCTTGACTGCCCTGGGATGGTAGGATATTGCTCTCTTGATGGTCCTTGGATGGTAGGCTCTTGTTCTCTTGAGATTCTTGGACGGAAGGCTTTTGATCTCTTGAAGGCCCTGTGACGGTAAGTTTTTGCTCTCTTGATGACCTGGTACAGTAGCTCTTGATCTCTTAAAGGCCTTGACAGTAGTCTCTTATTCGTGATGTCCTTGGACGGTAAGCTCTTGCTCTCTTGAAGGTCCTTGGACGGTAGGCTCTTGATCTCTAGATACCCTTGAATGGTAGCTCTTGTCTCTTGACTGCCCTTGGCAGTAGGCTCTTGCTCGCTTGAAGGCTTTTAGACGGTAGGGTCTTGCTATCTTGAAGACCCTTGTAATGGTAGGCTTTTGCTCTCTTGATGCCCTTGGATGGTAGGCTCTTGCTTCTTGAAGGTCCTTGGACAGTAGGCTTTGCTCTCTTGACGGACCCTGGTACTGGTAGGCTCTTGATCTCTGAATACCTTGGATGGTAGGCTCTTGTTCTCTTGACGGCCCTTGGACAGTAGGCTTCTTGCTCTTCTGACGGCCCTTGGACGGTAAGCTCTTGCTCTCTTGAAGGCCATGGGATGGTAAGCTCTTGCTGTTATGAAGTCCCTGGGTCTTAGACTCATGATTTTCAACTTTTTTGATAAAACGATCAAGACTCAGCTGACAGGCAGCATTCTTTCTCTCTATATATAGTTCTTTGGCTTGTTACAAAGAACTCTGAATCTCTCTGGAAACTTTGGCGCTTCTATCCATGTTAGGGTCATTTTCTTCATTGATTCAATGCACTCTCATGTGCTTAAAGAAAATCAGCAAATTGTTTTGTTAAAGTTGTTTGATAGGCTCAACAACATAAGGCTCTTCGTTTCATCATTTATGCCATTCTCCATTTCTAGAAGATCTTCATTGGTGAATTCTATTGAGTGGGATTGGCGCAATTCATCCACATTTGCCTGGTCTATGTCCTAAAATCCAACATCTTGCTATGTCAACGATGTCATGTTTTGAATTGGAAAACTCGTGTTCAGGATCAAAATCATGAAAATCAGAAACTTTAGGCCAAATATTTATCCAAACTCCTTCATACAGACTGTTTAACTTCTGCTCCTGCATCTCCAATGTTGTCAATACCACCCCAGCTAACACCAAACTGTAGAGTAAAGATCATTGTTCTTTCTGGAATGTGCATGCACAGGTCACACACCATAGGCCAGGGCGACTGCAAACTACAGCCGACCAAGCATTATTTTTTTATTTTTTTTGAATCGTGTTATAGTGAAAACGCGTAAAGTGAGATCACATATAACAAGGGATACATGTATTCAATGGTCCCATTGTGCATTTTTCTCATTTATTTAGTCATCCCAAACATTAGAATTAATACACACAAAAAAATTAAGAGAAATTATATCTGATGCGGCTCAACCAAAAATGATGAAACACTGAAAATTAATGTAGGTTTACCATACACCTTTGCTCTATATTCGCTACTATCTATAAAACCACTAACTATTTTTGCAATTTCAATTTTGTTGAATCTCTCAGGGTGTGCATTAAGCAGACACAGGTGATTTAGTCTACGTTGCCTCATCGTGGAGCAAAGATAGTTTTTTTATCTGTACAAGTATTGAAAAACTTCTTTCTGCTGGTATCCCTATCAGAGTTTTCAAAACCTTTTCAATGTGTGCTCCAAGCACATTTTATTTTTATTATGTTAACTTAGTGTGAACTTTGTATCAAACTTCAACAAGATCTTTACATTATCTAAATGTGTTTTTTTTTTTTTTTTGGGTAGGAGAGGGGGTAAAAATAATACTTTTATACCCCTTCTATCTTTTGGGGGGTAAAAGTTACCCCCGTACTCCCTTTTTGCGCCACTGCAACCCAACTAAAAATCAAGACTGGACGGGTTCCTATTGGCTAATCATTGAATTATTACACCTAGTTTTGCTTTCATCTCATTCGCTACGCGTTTTAACCACCCGTTGTGCACATGTATAAATGATAGGAAGAGAATGTGCTATCTTGTTTAGCTCTAAAAGAACAGACACACTTCCTGTTACAACACAAGGAAATTGTTATCTCTCGACGGGCGGATGTTTGAATGTTAGTGTCGCTTGTCATTATTCTTGTAACTTGTATGAAAATTACCATATTTGTAACAAGGGGAAAATGGTGCCAAATGGCTGTATTGAATTAAACATTGAAAGGAGGATAAAGGTAAGGCCTACACACTTACCAGAAAAGTGTAGGGCTCAAAGTTCACAAGTAAAACACAATAAAACACATAATTATGTAATTTTCAGGGTACATCAGTCCCCTGAGAGTAAAACACATTAATATGTGTTTTGTTGTGTGTTTTAATTGTAAACTTTGAGCCCTACACTTTTCTGGTAAGTGTGTAGGCATTGCCCTTCTATCGCCTTTCAATGTTTAGTTTAATATTTGTAATTAATTTAGACTTATAATTAAAGCCTAGCTGGGTAAAAAGTCAAATTCATAAAAATATAGCCTAGAATTTAGTAGTCACAAGTTCCTGAAATTAAAACAGGCTCCATCATTTTAGCAGTTCGGCAACCTATAATTTTTTGCTGCCTATTTGTGTTATACACGTATGTATTAATTAGGCTGCTGATTTTAAGGATGAGGAGGGGCTATATCTAGAGAGGTATACCCACATTTGTGTGGAGGGGGAATGGAAAACCATTTAGGAAAAACCACCCTCAGTAGATACGACCGAAATTCGAACCCTGATTTACCCATCATCATCAGGCCCGTCTAACACTGAGAGTGAATGCCTTAGACCATAAGGCCACCGAAGCCAGTTATGGGTTGATAAATGCAGATATCCTGGAAAAGAAGTAAGACATTGTGCACCATTTTTTTTAACAGGTACTTGATATATCAGGTTTATTTAACCTCACATCTACCTTTAATTTCAAATGAACTAATAACACATCACTTTGTAATGTATATATATATATTAGTTGATAGGTATTGATAGGTTGTCGATATGTCAACTGATAACTAGTAAATTCATTGTGATGTGACCATACTAACAATCTGGGATAGTATCAGTAATTGTAATGTTGACAGCGCGCAAGGAAGCTGCGTCTTGAAGGTGATGTTAGTGCCACTATTCCGGGGGCTCCCTGTCCTCAACCAGACCCTGTCAGGGCAGATCGAGTGGTGGGCAGTGAGGACTGTCTGTTCCTCAACGTGTTCACAAAGCAGCTACCAGACTCACCGGAGGTTCCAGGGCAGCTACCTGTAATGGTGTGGATCCATGGCGGTGGTTTTCGACGGGGCTCAGCCTCTCAGTACGGCCCAGGTCCTCTAGTTAACAAGGGATTGGTGGTTGTCACCATCCAGTATCGCCTTGGCTCGAATTGGTGAGCTCATAAATAAAAAAAAAACACTGTCCAAACATACATTTTTTGGTAGGAATCATAGTATTTCTACATGATATTGATATTGGAAACAATTCATACTGTGGTAAGTTGTTGTTTTTATCGTTTGCATGTTTTTAAACTTTTAGACTAAGCACGGATAAATCTGAATTACTGGTCATGCAAGCTATAGTGTCAGACTCATAAAATGCTATATTGCTGGTGACGGCAAGTTTGAGGTTTGAATTTCGGTCAGGTTCTCTCAGTGCTGTCTTACCACATTTGATTTAACACACTGTTTTCCCAATCTTCTCTATCCACTAATGCAGGTGCACTTAAAATATAGTCCTCCTCACCCCTGCCACTTAGATAAAATAATAAATAACCCTGATATGAAAAGTACTAATAAAAGATGATTAATTATGTAAATAAAATCTATTAATTGAACATACATTTTTTTTAGTACCATGTCTTACTACCTGTTCAGGTTATACAACTATGTATTAATTACGTTAATGTGTTAGAAACTGAGCAAGGTTGAATTTAGAGGAAGTGTACCCACATTCGCATGGATAGAGTGTGGGAAACCATTTAGAAAACACCACATTCAAACTGTGATTCAAAACTCAAACTCCCCATCATTGAGAATCTAGTCAATTGCAGAATGACTACTTAGACACTGCAGCCACTGACGTGGGTAAAATAAAACTAATTTTGTTTTATAAGCAATGCAAACAACCATAATGTAACAATATATACTGCACAGTGATATAAAACAAACAGAATAACATAAATTGTATTACAAAGTAATATTTCGCATTGTGGCCGTTATCATTGCTCTATTTGTGTTAAAATGTGTGTGTGTGACCACTTCTACTATACAAGACAGAAGAAAGGAAGGAGATGTCACCTTTGTGCATTGGATTATTCTCACATTTTACCTCTTTCCCTAGGTGGGCTTTCTTATTAAATTTACATTAGTAGTTTATTTTTACTTTTTCTTTATTTTTGTCATTTCCAATGTGTAATGTTTACATTCTTAGGATTCCTGAGCGCTGCTAGCAAGGAGCTGCCAGGTAACGCGGGAATGTTCGACATGACCTTAGCTCTAGATTGGGTACAGGACTACATCAGCTTCTTTGGAGGAGACCCTGCCAGGGTGACACTGAGCGGACAAGGCTCGGGAGCCAGCAGTGCCATCTTACTGTCTCTATCTAACTTAACAAAAGGTACATGCTCATTTTTACGATTGCTATATGTTCAATGTGGATAAACTGTGATGGTATCGTTTTCCCACCATTTTTTTAAGTTAGAAATTAACCCTTTTATATAAATTGTTTTCTGGATTTCTTTATTTAATTTTAAATTCTATCTCATGAAGCAAGGTTGGTTAATAGAGAGTAAATCTGAATATATTTTTATAACTTTGAAGTGTTATCATGTCATATTTGAGTACTCAAGTTTAATATTTGTCTCTCACCAGAGCTAACATTATGTATTTGAAAATTATACTGGAACAGTATTAAAAGTGTGTGAAGTGAGTGAAGAATTACCCTGAGCACAGGACGACTCCTGGATAGCTTAGTGGTAGAACATGAGTGAAGAATGACCCTGGGCACGGGACGACTCCTGGATAGCTTAGTGGTAGAACATGAGTGAAGAATGACCCTGGGCATGGGACTACTCCTGGATAGCTCAGTGGTAGAACATGAGTGAAGAATGACCCTGGGCACGGGACGACTCCTGGATAGCTCAGTGGTAGAACATGAGTGAAGAATGTCCCTGGGCACGGGACTACTCCTGGATAGCTCAGTGGTAGAACATGAGTGAAGAATGTCCCTGGGCACGGGACTACTCCTGGATAGCTCAGTGGTAGAACATGAGTGAAGAATGACCCTGAGCACGGGACTACTCCTGGATAGCTCAGTGGTAGAACATGAGTGAAGAATGACCCTGGGCACGGGACTACTACTGGATAGCTCAGTGGTAGAACATGAGTGAAGAATGACCCTGGGCACGGGACTACTCCTGGATAGCTCAGTGGTAGAACATGAGTGAAGAATGACCCTGGGCACGGGACGACTCCTGGATAGCTCAGTGGTAGAACATGAGTGAAGAATGTCCCTGAGCACGGGACTACTACTGGATAGCTCAGTGATAGAACATGAGTGAAGAATGTCCCTGGGCACGGGACTACTACTGGATAGCTCAGTGGTAGAACATGAGTGAAGAATGACCCTGGGCATGGGACGACTCCTGGATAGCTCAGTGATAGAACATGAGTGAAGAATGTCCCTGGGCACGGGACTACTACTGGATAGCTCAGTGGTAGAACATGAGTGAAGAATGACCCTGGGCACGGGACTACTACTGGATAGCTCAGTGATAGAACATGAGTGAAGAATGACCCTGGGCACGGGACTACTACTGGATAGCTCAGTGATAGAACATGAGTGAAGAATGACCCTGGGCACGGGACTACTACTGGATAGCTCAGTGGTAGAACATGAGTGAAGAATGACCCTGGGCACGGGACTACTACTGGATAGCTCAGTGATAGAACATGAGTAAAGAATGACCCTGGGCATGGGACTACTACTGGATAGCTCAGTGGAAAGCTTTGAGCATTGGTAAACTAAGTCAAAGGTCCCGGATTCAATTACCATGTGCAGGTATCTTTTTCAATTTAAAGAATATGATATTTAAATGTGACTATAACCACAGTTATCAATTATAATAGCTTAGCTATTTTAATCCATTATTGTTTAACTGTCATGTTAGTAATCTTTAACTGCAGTTACATTTTGATAGCTGTTGTTATATAACTACTATTTGAATACTGAGCATCACTACAATAAACAGTTTGTATTACTATTTGCTAGAGCCATGCAATCATAAAAATGATGGGTAGTAAAGAGAAGAAAATATTTCAATAAAATGACCATTTTAAGTATTTTTAAATTTTATAAAATTACAAGATTTCATTAGTGTTTAGTTTGTTTCACAATGTTCTTGTTTTTTCTTACTAAGAAAGAACATTATATAACGTGATATCAATTTTAATATGTCTTTGTTAGTAACATAACTAACATGGTTATGGAAGGGGTGCTACTCGATTCACTGTTCACTGGGTGGACACCCGATGATAGCTGCCATGTTTGAACACATCTAGGACGATAGTGCTGGCTGGCGCAGACGAGATAATAGACGTTACACTAGTACACTTATTGCCAACCTAACAGCCTAAATACATACATGACAAATTTATTTCAAATCTCAACCCAAAGCTAAGGTTTGAAAATAGTTTGTTCCCTACTTTTCTTCGGAATAATCTTACTGTGTTAAGTCTTAGTTTGAATAGTTCAAACTTCTCTGTCTCACACTTTATAACTGTCGTAGGGCTGCTAAACGGGTTGGTAGCACTCAGTGGCTCTGCCTTGTCCTCTTTTGCGGTGGACCACGATCCTCTGGCCACAGGACAAGACCTAGCCCGCAGGAACAACTGCCCAGAATCGCCTGTCCTTAATATGGTGCGGTGCCTGCAGGAGCTGCCTGTAGAGACTCTGGTGCAGGCAGACTCCGGATTACAGGTTACTACATGCTACTAAGTAGTAAGTGTGAATCAAGCCAGTGGACAGACATTATATGGAGGAGCCAACGTTCCTAGCAATAAGTGTGATGACAATCAGCTCTTTCTCAAATCTCTTACTTTTATTTAGAGGTTGGGAAAATGTTTGCTTTTTTATTGCTATTTTAAGATGTAACTAACTCTATTACATAATACATTAACTGTTTTACAAAGCACTCAAATCATGTCTATAAATAAAGACTATAAAAACTGTTCTTGTTAAAAAATCCAGTTGACGCTGAACTTGTAAACTATAAAGTTGCTTATTGGAGGAGCATCGTGATTCAAGGAGCTGAGGCTGGCTGCCCAGGGCTTTGTTGCTGGATTGACGAGTCTACTGGGAGCCTCCCCTGCGGTTGATGGCTCCGACGATCAGCGCTCATTGCCAGGTTTCTTAGAGCGGTCACCACTAGAGGCGCTGAAACTTGGTCAGTTCCCAGATATACCGCTACTGACTGGCGTCACAGCTGCGGAAACCGCCTCGGCGCTCTCAGGTCAGTATATGCTAAATCATCAAATTGTCCTCTTAAAACAACCAGGACTTACAGAACTATCAACTGACAGTTGGTAACTAGTAGATCTGTGAACAGTAGACCTTGCTCTATACTTTCAAAAAATGCTAAGTACATCATGTTTAGAATCGTCATGTTCTTATTGTTACTACAGTCTTAAGAATACTCTTTGGATTTCAAGTTAAAATTTCTTCTATGAGTTCTCCTTAGATTTGAAGTTAATATTTTTACTTAGTGGTCAAATTATATAGAAAACAAATCAATATGATATTTAATAGTACATTATAATCATAGTGAATAATCATGACTCACACGGTTTAAAATACCAGACTCACGATATCTGCCCAAATTAAAAAACCTCCCTAGGTACTCGATCTATTGCTTAGAGTTAAAAATTAAAATAATTTAAGATGAGCTTCTAAACAAAAAGCCTTCTGAGCAGCCACCATAATTATTTAAACAGATAACCAACCGGGTTTCAAAACTATTTACCATACTTATACTACTTCCTGAGGAAGATGTTATAATAGCATCGAAATAATGAAGTGTATGTAAATATGTGTTTGTGTTTTTACTTTTACTTGTGCTCTATTGTTTTTCTACTATTCTATAGTTTTATTTATTACAAATTGTTTTTGCTCAATGCACTTTATTTCAAACAATTTTGATTTTGTGAAAACCCAATTTTTAACATCACCGGCCGGCACTGAACATAACAGTTTATAATGTCAAAGTTTGATCTTGAAAAACTATATTTATAACTAAAACATTTCAAAGTGAAAGTTATTTTTGGGGAAAAATTGTGGCCTATTTCTGGGTCTTTATGGTATCATTAGAAATAATAAATTTTTGGTTTAGTTTGAAACTTTTTAGGGCAGTTATTTTATTTATAAATTTCTTTAACTTTCTCGATTTTTCAAGATTCATTTTTAACTTTCAGACAAGAATGAGATAATATCAAGATTTTTTTCCAAGTCTCTATCGAGATATTTTTGAGTCACACATTCCTATTAAGGATGCAAGATTGTATATATCTGAAATTAAAACAAATTTTAATTTATTCACATATTGTTAGCCTCCGATACCAAAACTGTAGGGGAACAAATACCTATTATGGAGATTATTTTCAAGGTGTTTGTTTCCAAATCAGGCCTATAAATTATATTCCCATACACTATCTAACCCAAAATGACATCTCTGTAATCTTGATCAAGGGAAGGCTAGTTTAAACATATATTTAATTTCTTGCAAATGAAATTTTTTTTGAGTTTCATAAGATATTGATTGTTCATTCATATTATAGCAATGAAAATAAAGCCCTTAGTTATAATTTGACCTGTTTCTGTGGCCACATGATCTAAGACTATACTGTTGATGACAGGGAGACCGGGTTTGGATCCCGGTTAGGTTTACTAAGGGTGGTTTATCCTAAAGAGTTTTCCATTCTCCCTCACAAATGCTGGTACACTTCCTATAAATTAAACCTTCCTCATTCCTAGCTCATTAGTGTAATTAGTACATGTGTATAACCTAAACATGTAAGACGCAATGCTAGTAAAATAATTAAAAAAATAATAATTTACTTCTAAATAGAGGTAACTTGTGATAACAATAGGCCAGTTCTCATCTCTCGGTTGGATCTCTCTAGTATTGACAACTGGTTTTGTATTTTTAATTGGTTTTACTTCCATAATTAGTATTTTATTTTCCTCACAATAATCATTCTAACACAATGCTAGTAGGTGTGTGGTGCAGGGCTGTGGAGTTGATGCGCCAAGCCTCCAACTCCTCTATTTTTCTACTGTCCAACTCTGACTCCTTCAGAAATGGCTACTGTACATATTAGTTAGTAATAACAAATTTACTGCAATTAAACGCTCCAATACAGATAACTTCATGGGAAGATTCTTTGGCATTGTTTTTAATATTTAAATAAATTTGTCAATCAAAATGACACATTTCTGTCCTAAATAGTAAAAAAAGTATAAAATATTGTTATATTATTATAAGTTTTATTTTAAATCAGGAGTCAGAGTTGGTACATTTTTACCAACTCCTCATCCTTGGTATGGTACTTATAGCATAACCATTAGGCAAATCTGTTGGTTTTTAACTTTTTTTTTTGGAGAGGGTCTTTTAAAAATTTTATTTTATATTCAGGTCCATATTTGGAAGAAGTACTCGAGAAGAGTCGGACAGTTCCAGACTTCTGGAATAGTGTGATGTATGATTTTACGAAACAATCAGGTACCTACCTACTACACAATTTATCAAAATAAAATATATTTGGATAAACAAATATTTCTTTGAACATCTTCTTAAAATTAATTTTAAAATGGAAATAAATGGTAAGACACACTAGATGTTCTTATATTATGTATTATAGCTTGGAGGAAATATTTCACTAATAGATAAGAATGCAGTGGGTGGGCGCGCACCATTAGTTAACTACACACAATCCTTCCAGTCACTCGTGGGAACTTGCTTGTTGAGGAGATATCACATGGCAGTACTTGCTCCATGTTCATTGTGAGACTGACTGTACCTCAGTTGACAGCAACTTCCTAAATTTGGTTGGCCGCATAATTTCCTGGTGGCCGACACAACTTAGCCACTAGGGCGGCCTAACTCTCTCGCAAATCAGTATTTTCTATTAAATTACAAATAAAATTTGAATACTTTAGAACTTCTATACTTCTGACATGCAAAATAAGCTCAACCAACAAATTAACAAAACTTTGATTTTTTTAAAACATATTTTTGGCATGTGGCATATCACTGGGCAGAGTTAGCTCAGTGTCAAATGTATGAATAAACTGGATAGCTCTAAGATTTATTCGGGTGCACAAGGTTTGGTTTCGATTCTCTCTGATATTTCCATCTTATGTGAGTGAATGCTGGTTGCTGTTAAATATGATGTTTTATTTATTTCGTGTTATTTTACATTCTTTTATTATGTTCCTATTTATGTACCATTTCATTCTCTACCATTTTCTGTTTTTTTTCCTTTTTTAGAAAGTTTTCCCAAACATTTCACACCTCCTCCTAAAGCGATCCCTTAGAATGTAATCTAGGTTGAAGAATTTGATACTAATGAATATTTCCTATAAGAGGCAAACACTATTTTTTTGTCCGGCAATATCAGTTTAAAGTAAGTGTTCTTCTGTTACTACGAAAACCAACTGGCAATGTGGTGTAAGGGTCAGTGCACCTGGCTACGAGCCTAGGGACCCTGGGTTAATTCCTGGCTGGTACCTTGGGTATTTTTCCCAAAAGAGGAACTACCCTCAACGTCACCAGGGTTTTTAACTAGGCTTAAGTTAGGTTTAAGTGTTTCCACTGGTTTACACCCTCATACTCACTATCATCATCACCTCATATCATTGAGGCATGGAAAGAGTATGTAAAGATTATGTAACATTTGGGCATCCCTGGGCAACAGTACATTAGTACTAGCTAATCTTTCCTGGGTATGAACGATTTAGACCAGATGCGCAATATAACACACACACATAATATGAAAACCATATTGTTTAGTCCTATTTGTTACTTGCAATATTTCTTATACCTTCTTTCATCATATATCAAATTCCAATAATGTTAGCTTTTGGTTTTAAATTTTGTTCAGAAAGCATCTAATAAACTGAAATAATAAAATTAAATTCTAATACTGTATCGGTATAATTTTCAAATATATAATTTTAGCCCTAGTGAGACACAAAATATATTGAACTTGAATTGTTAAAACACTTCATTTATTTAATAGCTTGCAAACACTTAATATGTTTTGACAGTTAATGTCAACAATTATATTTCAATTACTTGGGTTTTTTTCATCCATTTTAATTCATATATCCCATTTCCAACTTTCACCTTGATTTGACTGCTGAAATAAGGAACAAATAAAGAAAAAAAAACACTATATAATTATTTTACAGGAAAAGAAACAAGTACAAATACTTTTCACTGCTGCTACTGGACAAAGGGGTACTGAAATGGCTCCTTTTATAGAAAATCTGTTGTTACCGCTCTAGACCGAGGTCAAGGTTTAATTATTTCAGTACTCTACAGGAGGTAATGTGAAATGTGCAGTGTAGAAGGATAGAACATACAAATAGGAACACTACCATAGTTCTGATTCCCACCTTTATTTCTTCTGAGTATAAGGAAATTGGTAAAGTTTGTCGTGAGCTAACACCTTGTATGACACTACAGAATAAACAATCTCTTTTATGTTGTTTCGTGAACTAAGAAACTATACTACTAACCATATTGCTATATTTGCAGGAGTTCCGTTGTTTGCTAATGCAACAAAACAGTGGATGAATACTTGGACATCGGGTTACCAGAACTTGCTACAATATGGTCACAACAATCAGAGCAATGGTACCAACATAGTGTCACAACTTGTTGAGGTGAAAATAAACAACTTTACATGATTACAAAAATAAATTTTAACTTTTCATTACTCAATGTTTGGTATTTAGTACACAGATACTTAAAAAAATATAAGCCTACTGCTGGTTTGATTATAATATGGGATTGTGGGGGGAGGATATAGCATTTAAATGTGCTATTAATTTATCTTCAATTATTGATGTGAATCCAGGCCTGGTATTTCCTAAATTGTTTCCACTCTTTTCTCCCCCCCCCACACAAGTGTTTGATGACACACAAATTTTACCAGCAAACTTATAATTTGTTGTACTTACTTAACTCAAGTCACGCCTTTATGACAATCAAGGATTCAATTGAAGTAATTTGATAGTTTTTCAGCTAGTGATCACTATTATAACAATATACTACTTAGTATGATCACTATTGTAATGATATACTTCTTATCAATAAAAACCCTTTGGTTGGAAACTCATTAGACTCCAAAGGAATAACCTTAAATAAGAAATTTATTTTAATTTTATGAGTATATGTTTAAAAATATTTTGTATATAGTTAGTATGAGAAGTTTGATCCGACACCTTAGCTCGGTTGGTAGCGTGTCTGTCTACTGAGCTAAGAGTTCCGGGTTCGATTCCCGGCATGGCTGAAAAATATATAAATGGTAAAATGTGGGTTTACCCTCTCATATTAATAAATTAACAGCCAGGCACAGTTGCTGTCCTAGTCTTAAGTTATATTATAAGACATGTGAAGCTACGACAGGTCTAGCAAGCGTAGTGGAATATATATGACGAATAAAAACTTACCACAGGCTGGAAACATTAATGCGATGTAAAGTTTGAGAAGTTTGTTGAATGTTATCTGGGTTTTTTTTAAACTAACTAAATATTTTTAGAACTGTATATAAAGATATATACACAAATTTTATTTTTATTATCATTGGTTTTTACTGAATTAAGCACTTTATCTGATTCCAGGCAACAGATGATGCTCTTTTTAATGTCCAAGCATTTGAAACTGCCAATCTTTGGTCGCAAAAATCATCTTCTTTCCTCTACAGCTTTGACCACCAATCAGTAGGACATGGAGGTTCCCATTTCCTTGCAGGACTGCCAATAGTGTCCTCAGCGAATAACACCTCACAGAAGAAAACAAGTAATGCTTTGTAAAAAAAAAGACACAGGATATAGCCATTTAAAAAAAATCTTACTACCAATAATATTTTATTATACAATGCAATGGGGAAGTGCTTTGTTCCAGAATTTTAATACATATTAAATACAAACAAACAAGATTAAACTATTGTTCCTTTTGATTGCCATTGACAATGAAGGGGTAACCTTGTGCAAACTCTGGCCAAGGAACTTGGTGGGAAATTTAATGATATATAGGTTAAATAACTCTATTTTACTATTTCAAATCTCGAATCTGAACCTTCATTTTACCAACAAATCTCGAACCTTAGTTCCGAATTTTAATCTTATAAAACATAATACCGGTAAACATAAGATATCTACTTTACTACTTTAATTCTCAAGTTGCTATTGAATACAGAAATAATAAATAATTAATGTTGGACATTTTTTAATATAATGCATTCATCATAGCATTTATACAGTCATATTTTATAAATTGAAAAATGACACCTGGACAGAGGAATTTAACCAGGGACCTTTGGTTTAGTATGCCAATGCCCTAACCACTGAGCTATCCGGAATATGTCTCGTGCTCAGGGTCATTCTTCACTCATATTTTAAGATCATACACTATCAGAGAACGCAGCCACCATCGATCCATAAGGGCTAAATGCTGCCAAATGAACAATGACAACTGTATGAATGTACATCTTGATGGAATAAATAACCAAGCTAGGCCTATAATGTTTGTTTATTACGGTTATATCTGCATCTAAATATATTCCTTAACTTGAGTTTAAAATGGCTGCATTATCTGATAGCTCGTGACCTTAATTGATCGCTCATATGTAGCTGACGATTTCTGTACATCCATCACAGCCTTAAAATATGAGTGAAAAATGGTCTTGGGTATGGGATGATTCCTGGATAACTCAGTGGTTAGAGCATTGGTGTATTAAGTCACAAGTGCTGGGTTCAACTCCCGTGTCCAGGTGTTATTTTTCAATTTAAAGAATATGATATTTAGACATGGCTATAACCTTAATTAATGAATATTATAGCTTTTCTATTTAATCTCATCATTTATACATTCAGTTAAGTGGTAAATTAACCATCTGGGTCTCGCTGTCCTATAATTATGTTAGGAACCACCAATACCAACCACCAATAATCAATATAGGAGCTTTCAAACAAATTCTAATAGCCAATAAAAAAAATAAACTTCTAATTCAATATTTTCTTGAATCTTTGACTATTGAATCTCCCTAAAAGGATTTGAGAAATTCAAGGACTCAAAGAAACCATCTCTCAATTTATATTTTATATTAATATTTATCAGTAAATTTCATGTCTCATTGGTGTAAAATTAAAAAAATCAAAATATCATAAAACTACATTTTTTAATACTCATTTAAAAATAATTCTTATAACATTGCAATAATAAGTTATGTATAGAAACATGCAAAATGTGAGGATATTTTTAGGAGGATAGTGGTGCAATTTTTCTCAAAAAGCGATGATATTATATGCTGAGAGTGATGTTATTATTTACATAAATACCGGTACAAGTCAAATTAGTATTCATTAAAAAAAAAACACTAGGATATATCTGCTAACATTTTTCATCCTATTGTGTATTTAACTATTTATTTACATATTCGGAGACCCGCCTCGGTGGCGTAGTTGGCTAACGCGCCAGTCGTGTTGAGCCAGACCGCCGAGGACGGGGAGATCGAGGTTCAAATCTCGATCGGGTGAACTGGGTGTGGTTTTTCCTAAACGGTTTTCCACTCTCCCTCCACGCAAATGCGGGTTCACTTCCTCTAAATTCAACCTTCCCAATTCCTAATCCATTAGTGTAATTAGTACTTAAGCGTATAACCCGAACGGGTAGTAAGACGCAGTGCTAAATAATAATAATAAAAATACATATTCGGAGAAAAATCAAATATAAATACGCACAAAACAGTTCACGCTTAGTAATGTCAAACTCGATATCCAAAATCATTACCTTCAAGTTTTACAAATAGCACGAAATAATGGATTATCAATTTATGTTTGGACCAAACAATAATATAGAAACATGTTGTCATAAAAAACTAAACAACTATCAAATAGGGAGAAAGGAATAAAAATAAAGAAGACATAATTTTGCCAAACATGACCGCCTGTAGCAATGGCCATATATGTTAATGTCCTTGCTTAGACCTAGCATGACATCTTTTAAAAGCTAAAAACAAAGAAACAATCTATCGAAATTTAAGTATTTAAATGTGTAAAAGTAGAAATAATGATTTTTAATGTTAACCTAAAAAACCTAAATTCATGAAAATACTTGTAAATCCTCTGATCCCTTTTATGTCTTTAAAATCAACAAAAACTGATACTATTCGTACAAACAGAAGCCCTGGCATAGCGCTATCGCCGGTGTTACTATGTTGAAAATTATATTGAATGTTGTAGTATTTGCCCAAATTATAAAGAAATTGTGTTTATTTAGGAAAAAAAACCCTTTAAATTCACGTTATTCTTGTGAAAACAGTAAAATTAGTGTAAAAATTTGCTTTATTGCAAATGCGAATTTTGCATGTTCCTAGTTATACAGTATTATTTTTTATATAATTTGAGCTTTATTCCATAGGACCCTCCCATGGTGACGACCTGCCCTTCCTGTTTGACATTTTCCCCCTAGAAGGACGCTCTGAAGGCCCACATCTGAAACTGACTGACCCGGAGGATGTAAAAGTTCAGGATATTTTCACTGAACTCGTAGCTCAGTTCATCACATCCAGGTGAATCATGGTTATAACTTTGCAGCATGATTCTTTAATTTGTGTTTTAAGATGGCTATTTAATGTAAAAGCTATCATTTTAAAAATGTAAACACCGGTAAGGGCTATATGATTTTTCATTGATCTGTATTTCTCTCGCATGTTCACTACATATTTTTATTGATTAGCCATTAGCTAAAAAAATGTTTTTAACATTACCTGACTGTGGAGTGAAAATGTAAGAATGAACATGCTAACAAACTTAAATCATACGTGGCTAGTAGCTAAATTAAATACATTTTCCAGTCTAAAACATTATTTCTTGGACATTTCTATAATACCCCCAAAAAAACCTATTGGCTGTAAGAATTGATAAAGCTTTTGATTAAAATTATGGCTTTCATTAAGATTACAGGTCTATTTGCTTAGGTTGATTGTCTCTTGAATACCTGTAATCTTTATCATTATGGGAATTATAAGATAAACCAAATAATTTGCTTTAATCATAAAACATGACAATCCATAGTTTTGACTACAGACTAAAATGATATGTTTTTGTTTCGTTTAAGAATCCCCAACTTGCCAAACAAACGAGTATGGCCAACCTTCAGCAGTGACACAAGCAGTTATCTGAGTATCTCGTCCATCCCGAAACTGTCAGACAATTTCCGGTACTGTGAGATGGCTCTGTGGAACGGTCTCGTATCTCACCTACAATCCTCCACATGTAGTGCTATAAAGGGTGTTGAACAATTACAAGCACAGCTCTTTGGGACAGTAAACACTGTGGCCAATACTATCGTTGATCCCATAAAGAACCTAAGCAACGTGGTTAATCCTTTACAGAATATCTCGACGCTTGTCTTACCAGGTTCTGTGACCAATCAGAGCCTGGTACCTACCAATCTGTTGCCACACATAACAGTTCGGTCGAAAGTATTCAAAGAAATCTCACGAGTGTGATTGCAAGTCCTATTGGTGTATTACTTCCAAAAGGAAATACTAGCAAACCAATATTACCAATTGCACCACCAAGATTCCCGTGGACTTCACCAAGAAAGCCAAGTGGAGGGTTATTAGGCGGTATTTAGCAAAATACTTAACTAAGAAATAACATTTTATCAGAATATGTATTCTATACCCTATTAAATGCCTTTACAAAAGCCTCCTTGTTGGATTAAATATGCTGATAGGATATAAGTTACAAATTTTTTGCTAAACATTTGATGTGTGAAATAAAAGTTGAAAAAATTACCTTCACCATGTTTGAAATATTGTATTTTTGTACATCATACATAACAAAATAACATAACATTTTACTTGAAAAAAAGAAGTCTTGGTGTGACAAAATGTTTAGTTTGTATTTTTATTTAATTATACAAAAATATATTCATAGTTTTATAAAATTACACCACCAATGTTTAGAATTCATCTAACTTAAATTTTTTACCAATCTAAATCTGAAAATTAGTCAATTATGAAGATTCAGCAATAAATGTATTTAAAGTTAAATTACAAATTCATGTTTAATTTTTTGTAATTTCGTGCTGTTATTTACATCACAACTCACTGTTCACATGACAAAAATCTAAAATAATCAGATCACATATTAACTTAATTTGTCAACTTAAGAAAAATATATGAATAATGTTTCCAATATAACATTATGTAAATTATATTTAGTACCTAAGGTCATATAGTTATGCACCA
The DNA here is from genome assembly GCA_033556935.1 of Timema podura. Classification (NCBI taxonomy): domain Eukaryota; kingdom Metazoa; phylum Arthropoda; class Insecta; order Phasmatodea; family Timematidae; genus Timema; species Timema podura. Next base: position 52,277,707 of record JAVRXN010000004.1, on the reverse strand, counting down.
TATTATAATATTATTTTCCAAATTAAACTTTTTTATTGAAAAAGTGGACTTTGCACACCCTTAACTATATCAACCAAAATGTTCAAACCTTTTCATGATTTTGTAATCTTGATCTGAAAATAGGAATGAAATAAGGTTTATATATATATTTTCAGAGATGCCACTTCAACTTATGGTACTTATGTATTAATTGTATTTATAAAATAAAATGGTTCCTGTATATATTTTATTAATTCCTTTTTCCCTTGTCATGACAAGGAAGAGGATAAGGCCTAGTAAAGCTATAAAGTTGGATGGAGTAGAGCTAAAAAGTGCAGAACATAAAATATCTTGTAAGCGTGATCAAGGAGAAAGGTGGAAGTAGAGAGGATTTACTGCGAAGAGGACATAACACTTTGTATCCATGTCACACATGCAGTATGTTTAATGTTTAATAGCCCACTAGTAAAATGAAGTTACTCTACAGAGCTAATTCACTATACCTGTACTTAGAATACAGGTAGGATTGCCAGATGATTGGTTTGGCGCAATGGAATCTTGAGGACACTTTTAAACAAAATATAAGTTATATCCACAACAATTTTATGTGGTTTTTTCTAGGATGATATTTAAACTTAGTGTAGTACATTTCCTTATCTATGCTGTAGTGGTGTACACCTACATACTTAATATAACTTACTAATAATAAGCTACATTATTCTTAACTCAACAAATTCAAACTCCTTTTGAAAAAAAAACTAGTGTATAAAATCATTTTGCCAAAAACATTGCCTTTTGGCTTCTATGCATGTTCGGTATGCTATGGCAGTCGTCAGAATTTCTGCTATAAATGACCAGATGTTTAGGGAGGGATTTGGTGCAACCTGTCTTGCTCACAATATATGAGTAACTCTGTGGGCACAGAGACAGAGGAAGTGGATCAATGTACACTTTCTAGTAGTATCGGTATCTAAGTACCTATTTTTAATTTATATCAGAGAGAGAAGCGGTGCTAAATAAAGATATAGAAGTTAATCACACCCAATTTGTGGGCAGAAGACGGTCATTCACTGTGCAGCGACTAGTAGGCCTAATTATTTCATTTTATGTGAGGAAAAAATATGTTTAGTTCAAATTAATATTAAATTTAATAGTGGGTAGCAAAGGTCCTATATTCATATTGAAAAAAATCAATGGATTTAAATAATTTGGTGACATATTTCAAGATAATAAGAATAAATACATAATTAACTTGATCATTTTATTTAAGTACCTAATTGGAACAAGAAAGAACTGTGGAAGGATAGAGGAAGATGAAGGCATTTTACCAGCATTTTACCAAACTTACCTGGCTAGCAGTGTTGCCAACTGCCAAGTCTATAGTCTCCATTGATCTCTATAGTATAACTGGATGGACATACACATGCACATTCCAAGGACAAAAGCGTGACGCTCAAGTGTATCGTCTGCTACACTGAGGGGGGGAAAGATTTAACGGTTTCTTTAAATGTTCTTATGCGAAAACATGTCTCTGATGAATAAAAGTGTTATTGTTTGAAAATAGTGAAGTATTATACCATACTTTCCTGAAGAAACATTTACATTAAAGGATATACAATCCAGTTTTACATGTAATACTGTACATATATGAATAAAACCTTAGATATTCCCATTTCTATGTATTTATCATCAATGTTGTTTATAGTCTGCCACGACAACACTTATATTTAAAGTTGGTTATTAGCTTGTATATTGGTTTCAGAAACCATATTTTATTAAAAGTTCAATAAATATAATGAACAAGGTATCTTAAAAATTGTTTACTTTGTTTGAATGACAAACTTTGAATAGTTGCCATGCATTCAAACTATCACTTAGGTTATAGGCTTGTGGAAAGTATTATTGTAATAATACCTGTTTATTTAAGTTAGTTCATATCTTTCAGAAACCATATTTGTTGACATTTCGATAACTATAATGAAACAAGTTAGCTAAAAAATGTATTACATTTGTTTGAATGACACACTTTGTGTAGAAGTCTTACGTTCAAATGATAGTTTAGGTTATTGGCTTGTAGAAAGTACAATATCTACTAAACCCTGATTTTAGTAATAATCCCAATGTGTAAGGCTTTATTTCGTACCAGAATACTATCATATATATAATATTTTGGTTTGATGAACGGCAATTTAGAACAGAAGTAGAAATTTCCTTCTGGAAGGTCTTTTATCCTAACTAAACACAAATATATGGTAGGATTCTGGTACGAGATAAAGCCTTAAAAGTAAGCTTCCTTCAAAAATCATCGTACATATTAGTCTACATCAACTTATTTAAATAAAAAACTAACCAGTTTTGAACTTTTATATGCTCTTCAAAGCTTTAACTAACATATTTATTTAATTTAACCACTCTCACATTGATGTATCTCATATATTCAATCAAATTAACGAACGATGTCAAAATGCCACATTGCCTTGTATGGGTGAAAGAGAGAAAGAGATACCCGAAAGTTTCTTTCTCTCTTACCCAATGGTATGCAGACGACAGCTCGAAAATTTCAGCCACAGATGTCCATCCAGTTAAAGTATAGAGATCAATGATAGTCTCTAGCGTAGGGATGTTCGATCTTGAATCGATCTTTTCGAAAATCGATTCTTTGCCCTCGTTTATCGATTTTTTGGATCGATTCAAAGGCCTCGATCTGATTCACGTATTGATTCTTTTTATAGCGATTTCAAAATAATCGAATCAAAAGATCGAAAGAAATCAGAACTTCGAATCAATCTAGGAAAATTTAATTTTGTTGGCTTTAGGAAAGGTTTTTGTTGACTAATAGTACTAGGAAAATTTCGAAACCAAGCCTTGCAATATTGGGCTCCTAATTAGTTATTATTTGTCTTTAGTTAGTAAAGTGAAGAGAATAATCCACTGATCTGCTCTTTTCACATCTAGGTTCTGTAAATGATCACATCACGTTTTTAATCTGTAATATATTTATAGTGACGTGTTGGCCAAAAAGTCAATAGTTTGAAAGTATTTTGTAAAAACCTCACTTCCCTCAAGGAGTTTTAGTAGTAATAGAATGCCTACACCTACAATCTTCACTTCCACCAAGCTAGTGATTCCAAAGTTTTGAGACACACCCTCCCACAAAAAGTTGTGGGTTTCCTCAAGACGGATGCCAACAAGTGTGTTTAGTGTTAGTACTATCACTAGTTCTCAATCAAATAATTCAAACAAATAAGGTGTACTGATTTCACAGTTTCTGAAAGATTAATTCGCTGTGACAGAGGAAAGGAAATAAGTGCGTCCCTCTGTGGGGTCTAGTGGTTAAGGTTCTGGTTTGTCTCCAATAGATAGCCTGATTTTCTTAAGAATCTTCTGGAAGCTCCTGGATCCCCAATATCCCTTCTGATTTGGAAGGCAAAACCTTTTTAAAAAAATACATAACTTTACTAACTGCCCCCTTCCCCTTACATAAATATGGTTTTCCACCACCACTGATTCTTATCTTCGAGTGAAACATTTAAAGTGCTCCTCAATGTGAAAAATCACTATAGTAAGCCTACCACTGCAAACAAGTGCGCCTACATTTACAAATTGAAAAACAGAACAGAAACAAACTGTACATTGTATGTAAGGCCACAAACATTATTTAAATTACTGCCCTCTGTGGTTACCACAAAAATAATATAATTATCTTCCAGAGGAATTTAATAAGTCATAGGGTGACTTGGCGGTCTAGGGGTTAGGTGTCAGACTTCTGTGCTGGGGTTTCGGGATTCAATCCTCAGTCCAGGCACAGATTTATCTGATTGCCAAACCCTTCCTTCACCTCTGACAAGATGTTTATTAATCGCAACTTGTGAATGTGTGGAATGCCAGGCCTCCACCGTGGTTCGGATTCCACGTTAAACTGTAGGTCCTCCATTTCATCTCACAATCACCCTACCATTACATATTTGCGTAAGTGCGTATAATCCGAACGGGTAGTAAGACGTGGTGCTAATAATAATAATAATAATAATAATAATAATAATATAATAATAATAATAATAATAATAATAATGTCATACATTTTTGCTGCCTCCCCCCCTGATGCCCCCAACCCTCCCCTCAATACATTTTTGACGCCTCCCTCACCCCTCCAAACAATTTTGACGCCTTCCCAACTCCTCCCCTCGATATATTTTTTCTGACCTCCCCCTTTTCTAATGAAACATTTAGACCGCCCCCACTCATCACCTCTGTGTAAATCTCTAGGTACGCCACTTATGGTTAGTTTAGTCAGATAGAGCACTACTTTCTGACATTAAATTGTTAATTCCTGCGATTTTCATAAAAAAATAATAATTTATGTAAAATTTGTTACTAGATAGCTGGGGCACAGGATATTACTTTTAGAAAATATCCTAAAATTGGATTGTACATGTGGTGAAATTATATCAAAAGTTGTATTCAGATCGCACAGTTGGCAAAACTGCCGGCCACAGGCTGGAAACAGTTGATGATGATGATGATGATGATGACTTGGAACCATTGATCTCTTTAATATAATTGGATGGACATACACATACACATTGCTAAGGACAAAAGTGTGACGTTCAAGTTTATCGTCTTCTACACTGTGGGGGGACAGATTTAACGGTTTCTTTCAATGTTCTTATGCAAAAACATATCTCTGATGAATAAAAGTGTTATGATTTGAAAATAGTGAAGTATTATGCCATACTTTCCTGAACCAACATTTACATTAAAGGATATACAATTCAGTTTTACAGGTAATAATGTACAAATACGAATAAAATCTTTAACATATTTAAATATGTATCTATCATCAATGTTGTTTACAGTCTGCCAGGACTACTTATATTTAAAGTTGGTTATTAGTTTGTATATTGGTTTCAGAAATCATATGTTGAAAGTTCGATAAATATAATGAATAAGGTATCTTAAAATTTGATTACATTTGTTTGAATGACAAACTTTGTGTAGTTGCCATACATTCAAACTATCACTTAGGATGTATATAGGCTTGTAGAAAGTATTATTGTATTACTATTTTTTTAAAAGTTGGCTCATATCTTGCTTACAGAAACCATATTATGTTGAAAGTTCGATAGCTATAATGAAACAAGTTAGCTAAAAACTGTATTACATTTGTTTGAATGACATACTTTTTGTAGAAGTCTTATGTTCAAATAATAATTTAGGTTATAGGCTTGAAGGAAGTAGGCTATTTACTACAACCTGATTTTAGTAATAATCCCAATCTGTAAGGCTTTATTTCGTACCAGAATACTATTGTATATATAATATTTTGGTAGGATAAATGACCATTTAGAACGGAAGTAGAAATTTCCTTCTGGAAGGTCTTTTATCCTAACTAAACACAACTATATGGTAGGATTCTAGTACGAGATAAAGTCTTACAAGCGAGCTTCCTTCAAAAATCATTGCATATATTAGGCTAGATCAACTTAGTTAAAAAAAAATTAACCAGTTTCAAACTTCATTATGCTCTTTATAGCTTTTACTAACATATTTATTTCATTTAACTTATCACACATTGTTTTATCTCATATATTCAATCAAATTAATGAACAATGTCAAAATGCCACATTGCCTTGTATGGGTGTAAGAGAGAAAGAGATACCTGAGAGTTTCCTTCTCTCTCTCTCACATTAGTATACAGACGATAGCTCGAAAATTTCAGCCACAGATGTCCATCCAGTTATATTATAAAGATCAATGCTTGGAACTATTATTTAATGTAAAAGTTTAAACTTAAAAATTACCTAGTTATTATGTCTGTATATCTAAAAACCAATTTTTTGTATTTTATATTTGAAAATTGTTATTTTATTAAAGCTTCTATTACAATAATCTACCACTTTTAAAATACCTACTGCTATGTATGATTGAATTTCCATGTTAAAAGCATTTGCAGTTGTTCACAGACTTTACTGAGCCATCGAGAGTAGCATAACCTAGCTATTGTAGGTATATTATATAGGTAGCAGCATATCTGTGCATCCTGTACAAATAGTATTTGTTTCATTTGGATGATTTTTGTTCATATACTGCTCTGTGATATGTGGAAAACAATCAAAACATACATGAACGTTTAAACACGTGTTTCAAAATAGCGTTCTTTTAATTTACACTTAATTTAATAAGATGGATGTTATTGACTTGGGAAACCTAGATGCCAGATTTATCAAGTTTGCACTATCAAATTTCCAAGATGTTACTCAGCGAACTTCAAACACTGAGCTGTCGAATGTCTCTCAAATCAACGAAAAATTAAATTCTCCAAAGACAAGGCACGTACCTGAACACTTAAGAATAATACTAACAAGTTTTTAAAAATATATAGGTTTAATCAGTTTTGATGGGATTCTCTAGTTTTAAGAAGAGTTCTCCCGTGTCATTTTGTATAAAAATGATAGTAATTTGTTTACATGTATCAGTGATCATGAAACTGATCAACTACGATTTCAATTTTAGAAATGACGCCCTGTAAAAAGTTAATGGGAGTTACGGGTTGGGAAAAATGTGTGTAGTTATTGCAAAAGTGAGAAAATATAATAAGCGTGAATGGAGGGTTAAGGCCCCGACACAGACTTCATATCCGTAGGTCCGTGGTACGTAGTCTGTGGTTCGTAAGAAATCGATGCCACGATATCAGATTGCTCTGGCCACAGAGTCCTTATCCGTAAGTCCTTACTCTGTAGAAGTTGTCCAACTTTAACTTTCTACAGACTCGTCTATACGGACTACCAATCACAGCTGAGTAAATATGCGCATGGCATTGAAATAAAGAAAGAATAGCAGTGATAGAATCCGTCACTATGGAAGCATATATCAAAATGAAAAGACACGTGTTGCTATTTCAGAAACATTTTTCTAAAAATCTAGACACCCTGGGAAGATCGGCTTCTAGGAAAATGTTTTCTGAGAAATACTAAGTTCTCAGAAATATTGGCTTTGCTTTTGTAGGTTCAACACCCCTATTATCAAAAATATTAAAAGCACTTGTTTTAATCCAAAATACTAGTACATCCGTGTTGCATTTTCAGGTTATTTCAAACAATTATTTATTTTAAGTTTGATAGTTAAAATCAAGTTATAAATATATTTCTTGTGATTGTACTTAACCTACATTTTAGTAGATACTGAAAGTTTTCTCGACAAAGTTGTTTTTGGTTTCTTAAATTCTTATATTATGATCAGCTGACTGCTGATGCTCGTTCCTTGCTGTAGATGATTCTCTTTCGAATTTTTTGATTGGGCGAAGTCTCTTACTATCTCATTGGTTGAAACGGTTACATGATTATGGATATTGACTCTGTAATCAATAGTAGAATTTCTTACGGACCAGGAACACGGAGTACAAACTACGGACCTACGATTATGGAGTCTGTGTTGGGGGCTTATAACGATGGATTAGATGTGGAAATACACTTGGTGATAGTGAAAAATTGTTAAAAGAACTGGCTGTATCCGAATAGTCAAGTACACATGACTTGACTTTATACTTACCACGCACTTGAGATCGAAGACTGCAACAGATTCTTTGAACGGCATAATATCCTTTTCACACCCTTAAGTCCGCAGTGCTGCTTCCTACCAATGATCTTAGAAACTATTTAAACGCCATCTAGGCCTATCAGCCCGAATTAGCTTAGGCTACTTAGAGATTTGTGGTAACTTATTTTCACTGCACATGACAAATTATCCAACACAACACAACACAACACAATACAACTCTACAACACTACAAAACAACCAGTATATTTAACGTACGTTATCAAAGATCACATTACTCTACTAGTTCTATCTCTAGCAGACGAAAAATTAAACAATTGCCAATCAAACACCGCATCGCCGAAGTGTCAAGGGTAACTTGTTGTCACCCTTGGACTCGAAGGGCATGTGAGAGGTGCATTAGCACACTTCGTGACTGTTTGGACAGATCTACACTTGATCACGTGATTGCTAATGCAACTATCAAGTGAACATCAAGGGTTGACAGCGCGGGAAGAAGACTATTTGGATACAGCCATTGAGTTCACTGAAACCATCTATGAATAAATGAAGATAAATTCGAACTTACTTATTCTATGGCATTTGGAACTAGAAATACTGTTACAGAAAAATTGGAAAAAAAGAAAGATCTTAGTCCACCAAAGAGCATAAGAATCAAATTCATTTTCAAAGACCTGAATTAAAAAGTATTTATATTTGCCTATAGCTAAAAAATTATTGGTTTTTAAAAATGTACTCCAAATAAAAGATTTTTATCTTAATAGTGCAAAAACTTTACAATTACAATTTATTTCATATCTCAAATAGTTGTGGAGAAATGACGTAAATTGGAAAATCGGTGGGTAAAATAGTTTCGATTCTAGTCCTCGGTACAGACAGACAGCATTGCGAAAAACACTTTTTTTGGTTTCAGGGGGTCATGTAACATCAACATTTACCAAAATATTGAGTTTGATTTGTTTTTATGATCACAATACTTCTCTCCGAGGTTTCGAGAGAAAGTAAAAATAATGTATTTGTTTGTTTGTTTGTTCAGATTACAAGGATTGTTGATCTTGGAAGCGTTCCTACCCCAATGTTCAGACCAAGTGTTTGTAGAGCATGCTGTATCTTGGATGCAGCAGTGTTTGAAGGGAGTGGAGACTCGCAATGATACCAGGACCACAGCTCTCTCTTATAAACTGCTCAGTAAGTACCTACCACTATGTTTGTACCAAGTGTTTGAAGGGAGTGGAGACACGCAATGATGCCAGGACCACAGCTCTCTCTTAAACTGCTCAGTAAGTACCTACCACTATGTTTGTACCAAGTGTTTGAAGGGAGTGGAGACACGCAATGATGCCAGGACCACAGCTCTCTCTTATAAACTGCTCAGTAAGTACCTACCACTATGTGTGTACCAAGTGTTTGAAGGGAGTGGAGACACGCAATGATGCCAGGACCACAGCTCTCTCTTATAAACTGCTCAGTAAGTACCTACCACTATGTGTGTACCAAGTGTTTGAAGGGAGTGGAGACTCGCAATGATGCCAGGACCACAGCTCTCTCTTATAAACTGCTCAGTAAGTACCTACCACTATGTTTGTACCAAGTGTTTGAAGGGAGTGGAGACTCGCAATGATGCCAGGACCACAGCTCTCTCTTATAAACTGCTCAGTAAGTACTTACCACTATGTGTGTACCAAGTGTTTGAAGGGAGTGGAGACTCGCAATGATGCCAGGACCACAGCTCTCTCTTATAAACTGCTCAGTAAGTACCTACCACTATGTTTGTACCAAGTGTTTGAAGGAGTGGAGACACGCAATGATGCCAGGACCACAGCTCTCTCTTATAAACTGCTCAGTAAGTACCTACCACTATGTGTGTACCAAGTGTTTGAAGGAGTGGAGACACGCAATGATGCCAGGACCACAGCTCTCTCTTATAAACTGCTCAGTAAGTACCTACCACTATGTGTGTACCAAGTGTTTGAAGGGAGTGGAGACACGCAATGATGCCAGGACCACAGCTCTCTCTTATAAACTGCTCAGTAAGTACCTACCACTATGTTTGTACCAAGTGTTTGAAGGGAGTGGAGACACGCAATGATACCAGGACCACAGCTCTCTCTTATAAACTGCTCAGTAAGTACCTACCACTATGTTTGTACCAAGTGTTTGAAGGGAGTGGAGACACGCAATGATGCCAGGACCACAGCTCTCTCTTATAAACTGCTCAGTAAGTACCTACCACTATGTTTGTACCAAGTGTTTGAAGGGAGTGGAGACACGCAATGATGCCAGGACCACAGCTCTCTCTTATAAACTGCTCAGTAAGTACCTACCACTATGTTTGTACCAAGTGTTTGAAGGGAGTGGAGACACGCAATGATACCAGGACCACAGCTCTCTCTTATAAACTGCTCAGTAAGTACCTACCACTATGTTTGTACCAAGTGTTTGAAGGGAGTGGAGACTCGCAATGATACCAGGACCACAGCTCTCTCTTATAAACTGCTCAGTAAGTACCTACCACTATGTTTGTACCAAGTGTTTGAAGGGAGTGGAGACTCGCAATGATGCCAGGACCACAGCTCTCTCTTATAAACTGCTCAGTAAGTACCTACCACTATGTTTGTACCAAGTGTTTGAAGGGAGTGGAGACACGCAATGATGCCAGGACCACAGCTCTCTCTTATAAACTGCTCAGTAAGTACCTACCACTATGTGTGTACCAAGTGTTTGAAGGGAGTGGAGACACGCAATGATGCCAGGACCACAGCTCTCTCTTATAAACTGCTCAGTAAGTACCTACCACTATGTTTGTACCAAGTGTTTGTAAAGCATATTTTATGTAAAATTAATTAAAATTCCTAATAAAAACTTTTCTATACATAAGTTAATTTGTAATTACATAATTAATTTGATATGAAAATACTTTGGACCAACCATTATATCTATTTGGTACGCTGGTATAGGGCATCCACGGCAGGAGAGGTGGTATCTAACAGCTAGAAGTGGTATCTAACAGCTAAAGATAGTATCTGACAGCTAGGAAACATTACCATGTATATCAATTCATCACTCCATATGCTCTGCAAGACCACATGTTGATTTGTTGTTGCTCCTGGCAGTCACAACATTCACACAGACAATCAATTTGTTTTATTAAATTATTAAAAGTTTTTATATTATTGAAACATGAACTTATGAAGTATAATTGTTTGGATGTTTCTATTTCTATGGTTCACTTAAAAATGCTTTTCAAATGAGAGTTTCTCAAATGCGACACGCTCTGTTAAAAAATTAAGATGGCAAATCAACCGAAACGTCATACGTCATACAAGCCTTACGCAGCTTATGTACGGCGTAAAAACATTTTATCTTGAAACTAATATTTTTTTTGGCTCTCTCTCTCTCTAAGCTATAAATTTTTATTTTATTTGGTGGCCAGCACTAACAAGATACAAGTGTGAATATAATACTTTTTAGGTAATTAGTTCATGAAATATAATATCTCTTGTTGCCACAACCATGAAAAAAAAAATGGTTTTATTAATATATTTGGTTCTTTCAGTAAGTTGCAGAAATGCCAACTATACATTAATTCTTAGGGATGTATTATTAAACTTGTTTGGTTACACTTTTTATTGATGATAGTATTAGTAAGCAAAAAATAATTATTTCCAAATAGATTGACGTTTGTCATGTTCAGTCAATGTTTGGAACTAAGAACCTTCTGCTAGCTGTCAAGATACTACCCTTCCAACTATGGATGCCCTAACTTGTAACTAATTGAGACTTGGCCTAATCAAGGAAATGTGCACATCATTTCCTTACCTATCATAATTCCACAACAAATGGTTTAAATTTTTTTTTTTGGCACAAACCATATTTCTCGACTTTATGTCATTGGACAAGACACTTTCCAATGCAAAACAAAACTAATCCTCTAACATTTACCGTATTTCTTGAGAGAATAGCATGGAAAGCAAATTCAAAGAATTAAGGTTCAAGATTTTGACATACAGTGTGTTGAGTAATGAACACATCTCTTGGGTTTGTTTCTCCTTGATAATGATAGATGGATTGCTGAATATGCATTATGGTGAATAAAATGGGTTGTATTCTGTTGTTTGTTATAAAAAGAAGAATTATCGCAAAAACTCACGCTGTTCAATATTAAACAAGCTAAGGTGTCATTTTTCAATCTATTCGAATATGACTCAGTTACAGCTGCATTCATCCCCCCCAAACTTCGCCTTTCATATTTACTTAAATTGTATTGTGTTGCTTTCTTCAGAGTTACAATAAAGTTTGCTATGGGATTATATTTTGTTGAAATAGTAATAATAATAACAACGACAAAGGCAAAGGCAATTAATAAAAATTAGCATCGCGTGTTACTACCTGTTTGGGTTAAACACTTAAGTATTATTTACACTAATAGGTTAAGAATTGGGAAGGTTAGATATGGAGGAAGTGAACCTGCATTTGCATGAAGGGAGAATGGAAAACCATTTAGGAAAAACCATCCCGAGCTCACTCGAGTGAGATTCAAACCTCAATCTCCCCTTCCTCAGCAGTCTAGCTCAATAGTAGTTAACTACGCCACCAAGCGGGTTTTTGTTGATATAAGAGTACCTTGTAAAAAAAGAAATCAAGTAATGGAACCTTCTAACACCGGTAATATATATTTTGTGGGTTCCTAACACCGACTATGGAAACATGTGTTTTTGATTCAGGGTGTAGAGGTTCAGTCCCAACTAACTACATAGTATATTTTTTACATAAATGTTTTCAATCCTTCTTTCATCGAGTACAGTTTTGTTTACTTTATCAACCTTACCTGATTCTCTTAAATATAGATGTTAAACCCTTATATAGTTTTTATTGTGATACTTCTTGACATACACAACTGCACACATGCACATACACACACGACAAACCCTTACTATATTGTTTGGTAACTGTAGGAGATAAAAATACTAATAGGTTTTTACAAGCCAACATTTAATTCACAAAATTTTCAATATTTTGGTCAGTCTGATTGTTAGTTTCTTTATACTGGAACGCTTAGTTAAAAAATTTATTAGAGACAATTGTTTGCACAAAATTTTAATCTTATTTGGTTAACTAATCACTATTTTTCTTAGGCTGGAACCGAGACTTTTCTTAGCTTTGATTTATTTTTCTTCAAGTTTAACAATTTTATTCTACTTTCCTTTTTTAGCTTGTTTTATAACCAATCAAAATAAAATCTTCTTATCATTATGTGTGTTTTTCTCAACCTTAGCTAACCTGGACATAACGTCAATTTGTTCTTTCACCTCCTGGAGCAAAAATGTTTTGGGGACCCATACACACTGTAATCAGCCAGGGTAATACTCCTCTCTTTCAGGGTAAATGAAGTGTGCATGGTTTCGAAAGGTTTATAAAAATAAACCTGATGGCCGAGTCTTGTGTGTTGCGTACGAGCCTGAAACTGTTTTTGTATTGGAGATAATGTTGTGCTGTTGCAGAACACATATTGGAGATGTCTTCCAATTTCTCGGAGCTGACCAAACAAGTGGCAGGCAGTGTTATTCCAAAGCTTCTAGAACAATTCTCTAAGGATATGGAGGTGAGAGTAATAAGTACGATGTTTCATTAATACGGATAAAGGCTGTGGGTTATAGGCACATCATGTGTATGGGTGTTATTAACTTCTCTAGCCCTATATATCTATATACATACATGATATATTATAGAAGAAAAGTGTTTACTAGTTAGTGTTGAAATATATAAATAAACAAATGATGAAATTATAGGCCCTACTTGAATTCACTTTTTAACAATGAAAAAAAAAGCCTCGGTGGCGTAGTTAGCTAACGCGGTGGTTTCGTATTGAGCTAGACTGCCGAGGATGGGGAGATCGCGGTTTGAATCTTGGTTGGGTGAACTGGAGGTTTTTTTCCTAAATGGTTTTCCACTCTCCCTTCATGTAAATGTGGGTTCATTTCCTCTAAATTCAACCTTCCCAATTTCTAACCCATTAACGTAATTAGTACATAAGCGTATAACCCGAACGAGTAGTAAGAAGTGGTGCTAAATAAACAAGGGGGAAAAAACAGATTTTCACTGTCATGTACTTGACCTCTAGATACAACTTTTACATAGATATTACAAGTTTAGCCGCCAATAATGAGTCACCACAGTCTGTCCCTTCAAACATTTTTATCTCCCCCACTCCTTTCACCTCTTTTTAACCAACAAATCCCTTCCCCTTCTACAAGCGACAGTACAAAGGATCATGTTGTCTGTTACCCACCTTAAAAACTGATTAGTCGCTACTACAAGACTTCTTTCTTACACATTTCAAAAGCTTGGTGAAAATAATACCCAAAATGCCACAGATCATAATATTGCCATCATCGGTTGATGTTTGGATGAGCATTCATCAGCCAAACCCTAGTTGTAACTCAAATACTGGCTGCGGGGGAAAGACTCAAACAAAAAATCTCAACATTTAACAAAGAAATTTTTTTTTTATAAAAAAAAATGTAATAGCAATTCTAATTCCACATATGTCATGAAATTTTCCCAATTATAAGTAATGACTAGGTTAAATATTAAATAGAATAAATTATAATGAAATCTAAAAAAATATTATAATTATATTTAATTAATCAAACATAAAATAAATGAATATAATAATCATAAAATAATAACGTTTCGAAGAACTTAACAACTCAACCTGAAGTGTGTCATTAATCTGTTGTACATTGCAGGGAATATTGGCGGGATTGCGGTGTCTGGAGGTAGCCTTGACAAACTACGGCGGGGCATGTGGCCCGGGCAGGGTGAGTTTTCTTGTGTTGCTTTGTATGTAGCTTACTATAATGCTCGAAAACTAAACTAAACAAAAAATATAAAAAATAAAGTCGAAAGAAAAATGATGCAAAACATCATGTATATATTTATCTATTAGTAACATTTTTTATTTGAACACAATTTGAAGATTACCCCATTGATTTCAAGATTTAAAAAAATAAAACACATTTGGAATATTATTAGCCTACTTTTATTTTACCTTTCAAATGTAGGTACATTTACTTTAACATTTTACCTTTCTCACCTTTAGCTTATGTGGGTAGTGCGGACGGGTAGTGATTCACTGAATACATAAAAAAAAACCACTTGATTAGAGGAGTAGTGGTTAAAAATTAAGTACATTTCTTTCTAACATATACTTGTATTGAACCAGGATTCCACATTTATTTTTCATCCTTAAGAGTCTGTCTCCCCCCACAGATAACATCTAACATAGGTAGGCAATACGGCTCAAACCAAACATTCCATCATGGCATGGTTTTATGTAATCTTCTTAAAAATGCAGGTAAATTGAGTGAAAATGTTTTATCATATTTTAAAAGGTACAATAAAATTGAAAAATAATTATTTAGAAATGAAAAATCTATATACTTCGCTTGTGTCAAGTTAAGATTGCAGAAAACTGCACTGTAATATTTTTTTCTCATTCGAGTATAATCTTTAATCCATTATATCGATTAATCTGTTGTGAGATGGACTCTTGCTTGCGTGTTGGACATTGTGATTGTTGTTGTTATGTAAGGTGTCACTGGAGAGGTTCATAATGAAGTTAGTAGATGTGCCCAGCGCCCCACGCCTGCTAAGAGCGGTAGGCCGCTGCGTGGCCTTGTTGCCCCTGGTTGGAGGAGGGGGAACTCAGAGGACCAACCATCGACAACAGTGGATTAAGGCCCACCTCACTCTTTGCCACACACTGCATCACCTGCTTAACGAGCTGTACCAACCTGCTGAAGACATGGTCGGTATATTTCCTCCATTTAGACAATCAGCACGTGCTTATCCGCAATAGTATTCTTATGAATTTAGGAACAGTGGAGAGAAAATATAGTAATTATTTCTGGATCAAAATAATTTTCTATCTAAAGATTACTTCAATTTTAATTATTTGATGTTGATATTAATAAAAATAAAACCTACACATTCCCTTAATTTTTTTTAATAAGTTAAGTTTCAAAAATGTTTCTAGTATTTCTAAAATTTAATATACAATTGTTTTTCTTATGCTGACTAGATCAAGTTATAACTTACGGTACTTAAACTACTTGATCCTCATTACGCTCGCTACTATTGTGTATCTTCACATTAAGTTGTCTAATTAAGATAGTTTTTAAAATATATTTTAAATGGAACATTTTTTTATGGCTACTTGACATACTTTTCATGACAACCACCAAGTTTCGATAATTCACTGTCATTAATAAAGGGCCAGTTTCACAGTCAGACTTAGTGCGCCTCAAGGGTGGCACTATACTAAATACAGAACAACACCTACCTAGACCAGAATGAAATGGGCCAGTTTCAAATACTAAACTAGCCCATGCCATTCAAATCTAGTTAGATGTCTTCCTGTATTAAGTATAGCACCACCCTTGAGGTGCACTAAGTCTGACTGTGAAATTGGGGCAAAGACTATATTTGAATCAGTTACCATATTGACTAATTGATCAATTTAAAAAAAACTTAATGTATTTATTAATTGGCATTATATATGGTTAGCTCAATTTTTTCTTTTATGTCCATTACTGTTTCCAGCTTGTAGTTTTTTTTTATTCAAGCTAGACATTTTCCACTACCGACTTTCTAGGCCTGTCGTAGCTTCATATGTTTTATAATTTAATTTAAGACTAGGAAAGGCACAACATCCAGTCCCCGGCTGTTAACTAATCACCACATTTCACCAATGATAAATTTTTAAACCATGTCAAGAATCGAACCCGGGACTCTTAGCTCAGAAGACACACGATACCAACTGATCTAAAGTGTCTCTTTGTTAGCTCAAGAACAAAATTTGCCACACACAAGCATGTAAAAAGCATTTCAGGGGTGTGCGAACCTTTGAAAATTTTTAACTTCACCTTTAATATTTTTTAGCTTTGATAACAAAATTCTGGCTTTGAAAAATACAATTTTTTCTAGTAAAAATTTTAGCAACTAAAATAAACATTTATTTTCAATTTTTGTTATTTTGTTCTGTTATGTACACTCGCTTTACTCCGAGCAGTCTTACCTTAACAGATTATACTATGCTCCTCTGACAAAAATCTTTTGTAATTGGATTTTATGTGTTTTTTCTAATAACATTCGTTTATCATTTTAGACAATCTCTGAAATAAAACATTCTATACTTTATAATTAGTGTCTTAAGTTTTACAAACATGCATATTATAATATTTTTTTTAACATAACACCAGAAATATAAATATTCACATTTAATTTGGCTTTTGGAATATTTAACATTATTCAATTCGACTTCACTTTTAATTGAAAAATTGGACTTTGCACACCCTTAGAGCATTTTAATACTTGGCATTATTTTTGTTTTACAAAAATAATTTGCACTAGATTAAAATTATACAATAATCAAACTTTTCAACCAATTGCAGTGTTTTATACATGGGGTAGGCAGTGGCGTGTGGCCAACTCTGGACAAAGGGAAGCAATGAAGCTACAATAAAGGGGGTCTGATGGACCCTAGTTTAATTGGAAGCTCACACGGGTCCTTTTTTTTATATAGTTAAAAGTATAACAGGGAAGAAAGGAAAAAGGGGGGAGGGGGATACAAATTATGCATGGAACAAAACAATTGGTGATCTTAGAAATATTACTCAATCATTAAATAATATATATTTTTAAATAATAATTGTAGTTTTAACTCAAATAAATAGAATAATAATAATGATCAATTTACAATTGCCAAAGTTTTCTCTTGGGTTGTGGCCTGCAAATGAGTATGACCTTTGGCCTGTCTTATAATAGCTTTGAATCTGAATTTATTCTACATGACATTATCGTTAGTAAATAGTTAGGTCAACTATATAATTTTCCGCCAACCCAACACACCGATAATGACCATAAACTTTCATAAAATTGAGTACTGAAACGACAAAGTTTTTTTTATATACGTTGCCTGAAGGTGGAGTGGGTCCACCTGTTTCAATTATTTTCTTTTTCTCACTTAAAGACCGGGACGAAAAAACTATAATTCAAAATACTACTTATGTATTTTGACACAGAAGCCCTCCTCTTCCACTGATCCACTTGTTGACGCACTCGTCATTCTACTACTAACCGCAAAGAAACTAACCGCTTCCCTTGGAGAATCAAACAAGCATCAATATTCTGTAAAATAAAACTAAACTTACTGTTAATTGGTGATGAATTCATTATTTTGTAATATAGTGCCCATAATTATAAACACCACTGGTATATGGGTGAAGTTAGAAGAAACACATCATGACCTTCAGCGTTTTACTGTTAAAAAAATACACTGAACACTTTAGATTGCTGCCACTGGACAAAAGGGCAGTGGATGTCTCTTAAAGAAATCGGCTGTTACCTCTCAATTCCTCAACCAAGGTTTTGATAAATAAATAACATATTTTTAATGTGGGTTTGGATGCATGAAAAATTATTTAAATGTTAGACGTTGAGGAAATTTGTAATCGAGAATAAAGAATTAGAGGTTAAAATTTAGGTATCAAAATTGAAAAAAAATAGGAATCTTAACATCTCTAGCTGATACATTTGAGGAACTATATTTTTTAACCAACTATATTAAAACAAATCATTCTAGAGGACCTTGTTGCCCGACGCAGAAACACTGTCCTTGCGAAAGGTACGAGATAAAGATCCTGTCAAAAGAGTGCAGCGCCTCACCACACAGTTGGGCAATGTCGCCAAGTTTCTACAGGCAATGCTCAAGTGAGTTGCTCTTCTTTACAATACTCCTCGCCAATATATTTCACATGTCAACCTTACTCTTACCCAGGAGATCACAAATAATACTGCCGTACTTTTACTTTACATCCATTACTGTTGCCTGTTGTTAGTTTTTTATTCAATCCATACATTTTCCACTACCGGCTTGCTAGGCCTGTCATAGCTTCATATGTCTTGTAATCTAACTTAAGACTAGGACAGGCACAACATCCAATCTCTGGCCGTTAATTTATCATTGTGGAAGGGTAAACCAATACTTAACCAATGATAGATTTTTCGGCCATGCCGGGAATCGAACCCGTGACGGGTGACCTGGTGGTCTAGGGGTAAGGTGTCAGACTTCGGTGCTGAGGGTCCGGGGTTCAATCCTCGGTCCCGGCACAGATTTATCTGATTGCCAAACCCTTCCTTCACCTCTGACAAGATGTGTATTAATCACAACTTGTGAATGTGAGTAATTCCAGGCCTACACCGTGGTTCGGATTCCACGTTAAACTGTAGGTCCTCAATTTCATCTCACAATCACCCTACCATTACACATTAGCGTAAGTGCGTATAACCCGAACGGGTAGTAAGACGCGGTGCTAATAATAATAATAAGAAGAAGAAGAAGAACCCGTGACTCTTAATTAACTAAGTAGACAGACATGCTACCGACTGAGCTAAAGTGTCAGATTTACTGCTGCATTGAAGTTTTTTATTTTAAAGTTAAGTTTGTTTTCATTACTCTTTCCAAGTAAAAGTGTTAGCAGTTACTCTGTCTTTACATTTTATAGGAATGTTTGATTAGCACTTTTTTATAACTAAATAATTTCAAATTGAATAGACAAGTTTTTAATAAATACCTAATAATTCAGAGTTAAATGTTTTTTTACATTATTTTGGAACTATTTAAATACTATAATAAATTTTATAGAGATGTTTAAAATTTAATTGTCATCAAAATGTGGATGATTTTTTTTAAAGGATTGATATTAAAAAACCAAATATTGGCTTGGAAAGCAAAATCACACTATGGCCCTATCTTATAAGCTATACCATAGTTGAACCAAGCAAGTCAAGGTAAAGGAAAGGTACACCACAGGATGACAACTATGTAAAATACATGTTTATTTTAGGTGCTCTTTCACAGTTGTAAATATTGAAAGTTATTTTCAAAGCAAAGTCAAAGATGACAAATATTTTCATTACAAATACTAGATGCCATGTTAGTTAAAGCTTAAACATTAAGATAGTTTACTTAGCTTGAGTGAGTTTTGCACTAAAAGTGGTGTTTAAAATTGTATGCCAAACACTACAATTCTCTGTAATCCTCCTTAAAAACTGAAACACACATGGGATAAATACACTAGAGCTTTGCTAGTTAAACTCTCGATAGTACATACAGTGGCCCCATGGCTTCTTTGGTGCTGACTGACAGTTCACAGCTGACTTCTGACAGTCAACATTTAGGTATATACCTAAATTTTAACTGTCAGAAGTGACAACTGCTAAAGACATGTTTTTTGCAGATCATATGGTTCGGCGTAGGGATACATAATTTGGTCTGGTAGCTTTTCAAAGCCATCATAAGTCAGCTGTGAGCTGTCAGTCAGCACCACAAAAGCTAAAACTGAGGTGTAGTTCTGTAAATAACCCCCATTTTAGTAATATTGATAACTTAGAAGGAAATGATGTAAAAACTTGACAATCCTTCTATGATAGTTTCTTCAGGGTGAAGATTATGTAGGGTAAAAATGATTGAGGTGCAAAAATGGCAAGCACATGTAATTTTTTTCAGATTATTGTTATGTGTGGATGTGTGTATTTATAAAGTTCATTTTATATTTTACTCTTATATATATAAATATATTATACTCTTATATATAAAAATACATATACAAATTATTATTTAAAGTATTTTTTACTTCAAATAGTTAAGTATTTTCATTTTTACCAGCTATTTGAGGTGGGCCTGGTTTCGTTCAACTCAAACTAGCAATACGTTACTGCACTTTGATATAAGAGACTTATATATTGGTATTGTTAACAGCGATGTGTTTCCTGTGCCAAAGAATGTTTCTGCCCAAGCTGTCCTGGATGTAGTGTGCCGCGGGTTGTCTGTTCAATGCGCCAGTCTTCTGTCTCGTAACTCTTCCAGCGAGGCTGTAATATTGGCCTGTCATCTCCCGGACATCCACTTGCAGCTTCTAGATATACTCAAATCACTCATCTTGTGGTGAGTCGAGAACTTCTATTGGTTGGATAGTGTGCCCAATGAAGATGTAAATAATAGAGTTGCCTTTTTTTAAAAATATTGGCTTCTCCTGGTTACAAATGCAAATTCAGTGTGTCTACCAATACTGTAAATACTGGAAATACTGGATTATACTGGAATTTTGAATCAGATATTGGCAAAATATTCAGCCCTTTTACATTGAGTGAAATGTAGGATTAAGCATTTTGAGACCCCTGATATTATTTTGACTACTGATAGTTCTATTTTGACCACCCCTCAATTACTACCCCTCTGGTCTATTTTGTTTGCTACATAATTAGCTGACCTTGTAGATGACCTTGCAGTGGGGATGTTTGCCTCACTTGCTGACCTTTCTATTCTCAGTCTCTACAATAAGCCCTCCTTCCCCCTCCCCCTTACATACATACTAGATAATAAAACAAATAACTGTTTTGACTACACTAGCAGCCAACCTCCCCCCTCCTCCAACTTTTTTCCAGCATTAACCATTATGAGTGATGAGTTACTAGTAACTGATATTCCAATGGCACAGTACAGTATTTGCTGTGTTCTTCACTTCATCCCCCCTTTCTCACTCCTCCCCCTCTCGCTTCTCCTCCCCTCCTCTATCTGCCCAAAAGGAAACTCTACCCTTCCTTAGAGCTTGGCCTGGTGTGAGTATTCTGCAGATCCCACTTGTTTATCTTATGACCTTTGTGTTTAAGAAGAAATGAGTAAACTCAGAGGAAAAACCTCTTTTAAAGATGATTGGTTGGACAGTACATTGTTTAAAGATTGGCTGTGGTTACAAAAAGTGGATTGTGATAAAAGTAAAAGCCATTGTTCTTTGTGTAAAACTAACTTAGATATAAGTAAAATGGGAATATCTTCAATCCGATCTCATGCCGAGGGAAAGAAGCATGTTGACAGAGTGAAAGCTGCTAGTGGGAGCAAAAAAATATTGGACTTTGTCCCTACGGTCAAAGATGCAGTCATCTTTAGGCCTACATGAAGATGTACATTTTAGTGCTAATGACCATGAAGTAGTTTTGAAACCTGAAACTAGACCTAGTTGTTCTATTCAGAGCTTCCTTGTCAAAGATGAAGTTTCTCATCCTGAAATATTGTGGGCTATTAATCAAGTAATGACACATTCTTCTTCTAGAAGTTTTTATGCTTGCAGTGATCTTTTTAAAGTAATGTTTTCCGATAGTGATATTGCCCAGATACTTCAAATGCATAAAGATAAACTCGGATATGGCATCGTGTATGGACTGGATCTTTTTTTCAAAAGCGAGTTTGTGAATATGGTTAAGCATTGCTCATTTTATTGTATTACATTTGATGAGAGCATAAATACTGTGTCTCAGAAGACCCAGATGGATGTTATTCGCTTCTGGAGTGAAAATGAAATCCATACAAGATATTTAACATCTTGCTTTTTAGGTCATGCAACAGCTCAAGATATATTAATGAACTTTATATCTGCACTAAAAGACGAGGGCTTGGATCTTAAAAAAATGCTTCAAGTTTCCATGGATGGACCAAATATAAACATCAAATTTTTAAGTGATCTTAAAAGTTACTTGAAAGAAGATTCTCCACAAGATCCTGATCGGGTCGTGAGGCAAGCACTTTACTCCAAGACCACCAAGGTCAACGATGGTATAGATCATTCAAAAAATATAATGTGTGTGTGTATACACGTTTATTAACGATGGGTTGGATCCACCTTTTTTCAAATCTGAAACATCATTTTGCCATCAAATCCCTAATTAAAATTTGAATTTTAGAAAATATTGTAAGCATAAGTGTTTAACTTTCCCAATAACTAGAATTTTTTCCTTCACTTCTGATTTTGTTTACATTAAATGGTAAATTAATGATCTGGGATTTGGTTTTTAGGTTTTTCCTATCATTATTTTAGTTTTAACCACAAGAAATTACTAAACTATTTTAATACCTTTAAAAAATAACTCAACATTAGTACCTATTTAAAAAAATTATTATGATTTGAGTCTTGAATCCATGAATATTCCTTGTAGGTTCTAGGGTCCCATCCTTAGTATATACTAGAATATATGCGTCAATACACTTGATTCTTGATGTAAAAATGTTTAACTATGACAAACCTAGGCCTACCCTAACTTTCTATCATTTTATGATTTTGAAATAGGGATTGTTTGTCTCTGAGTACCTTTCATATATACTGGATTTCTTGGAAAAAATACTGGAAGTACTGGAAATATACTGGAATTTCAAAACAATAGTCAGGTTGACACCCTGAAATTGATCCTAGGGATTTTTCCTACAACTTAAAATTTTGTTTATATTTACTCATCTTAATTATTTCTTATCTCTTTCGATGTGCATTATATTCTACAAATATTACGGTATTTGAATGATTGGACTTCATTATTAAACATTTGTTGTCAATTAAAAATTATTATTAATTTGGAAGAAGGTACAGGAGAGGTGTATAGAAACACATAAAAGGAACGAACACAATATGGATTTTACAGTGAAAAGAAGAACACATTTCACACTTTAGATTGCTGCCATTAAAGATATATTATAGATTCACATCCTATGTCCATTTCGTGTGTTTATCCTTTATGTCTTCCTATCTAAGTGTCCTATTCTTTACAAATTTGCT